>PVIU01004230.1:0-130367 GCA_004026605.1 Ondatra zibethicus
AGGTTGAGCATCCCTAAAACAGAAAGCTAAGATGCTTCAAAATTTGAAACATTTTGAACTAAACTCTCAGCGTATACTAAGAATCCCTCTATGATGTTACCGTGTCTTTAGTGCCTGAGCAGGGCATCGTGGAGTATGCCTGTGAGGCTAGCACTCAGGAGATGGTGATGTGGGATATGGAGCTCTTGTCTTGATTAAAAAAAAAAAATTCTACAAAATCCTCAACACTTAAGATTCCAGATCATTTCATATTTGGGAGTCAAGAAAGCTTTAAAATATGGTCTCATCTTTGTATTTATTTTTTATCCAAAATGAAGACTGTTACTAATTTCATTGGCTTTATGATCAGACAGTGTACGTTTGTGCTTTCCAAAGTTAAAAGTGATGTGTATAGTAACGTCAAGAATTACCATTTCTTCAAGTATAAAAATCTAATTTGTTACCTTTCAAGAGATGAACAGGTTTTAATAAACAAAGTCAGGGTTCTGGACAACATTCTATATCACTAAGAACTTAATGTATGATTTTGAGAATCATCAGGTATAGGATATATATGATTCATGTTTTATTTTAAAAATACCAATTTTAGTCAAGTGTACTGGCATGTGCCTGTAATCACAGCTGCTCTGGAGGCTGAATAAGTTAAGATCATTGAGACCAGCCTAGGTGAGACTCTTGTATTTGAGCTTGAATGTGAGATGTTACCCACAGGCTCTTGCTGAATGCTTGGCTCCTGACTAGTGGCACTGTTTTGAGGTTGTAGAACCTTTAGGAGGAAGTAGGTCCTTGGGGGTGTGGTTTTGAGCAGTATCCTACGTGTGTTCTGCTGTCTCTCCTGACTCCGTGTGCTCCTACCATTGTGTTCTGATTGTGTGTTCATAAACTAGGAGAGCCAATGATCATGTCAAAAGCTATGTGCCAAGAGGAATATTTTTCCTTTACCTCAGCATTTTGTCATCAGATTAAAGGCTTACATACCCTGTCTCTAAACTACAATGCAGTGTGAAGGCATAGACACTCTTGGTATGTTCCGGGCAAGTACACGGCCAGCAACACGCAGTAATCCATTTTTCCAGTCTTCAATTGAATATAACTGAACAATGTTGAAGGAAACTTGAGAATTGACAGTATTCGTTAGTAATAAATACTGTGTGCTATCATAAGCGTTGAGCCTGCAGGCAACAGACTATTTGTCATGTTGATTGAAAAAATAAAGCATTCAGAGAAGGAAAAACATTGGGAAGGATGCCTGACTTTACTCAGAAAGCTGTCTCGAGTCTCCCAGCCTCCATTGCATTAAAATGCTAATGGGTTTAATGCTCCTAGCTGCAGTAGGAGCTGAATTCTCTCCTCATCCTGGACTTACTTTCCCAGAAGTTTCCCCAGAGTACTTATTCCTAGTAGTTTGCTGGGCCTTGTGGCGTCTACTCGGTTTCTTTCAGGGCTAGGGATCCCATCAGACCCTGGGTCCCATCACTGGCACCAGATCTGCTTGGGCGAGTTCTGCATGTTCTGGAAGTACGGTTATCTTGGCGCCCTTTAGGAGCAATGCTTAGAGCTCTCAGAACCTCCAGGTCCCCTGCGGGGAGGGGGGCGGTTAAGGAAAGGTGCAGTAGAGGCATCATTGTCACCAGACCGCCTTAGGACCTGGATTCTGCCATTGCCACATGAACAACGCAGGCTCTCATAGCTGGGTCTTTTTATGTTTTCTCCCTGCCTGCGTAAGTGAGGTCAGGAAACTGGATTGGACTATGAAAGAGGAAAGTTTAAGTGAGGGCATAAGGAAAAGATACCAGAAAAGAGGTGTATGAAAATGCCAACAGCAAGCCTGTTTGCTGATTTAAAAATCTAGAAGATGGCAAAATTAAGGTGTGCTACCTAGTGGTGGTCTGCAGTTTAGGTGACTACTTGAGACTGGTAAAGGAGGTAAATGACGCTCGTAGGGCTTGATGCAGAAAGGGGGCATTCGAGAAATCTCACAGTCAAGAGACACGCAGAACGCCTGGGTTGGAATCGCTCGGGGCCAGAGATGCAAAGCGTCTGTAAAGGCTTTCAGGAACTCTGGGAAGGCCTCTTCCACCTGCTGGGGGCGGGGACTGGGTGGAGCTAGGATGCTGAGGGCGGTGACGCAGGAGCTATCCAGCTCGCCAGTTCCCTGCTTTGGTCCAGATTGCAACAAGCTCTCCCGAGGCCCTAGGGTGAGTTCTGCAGTGAAACGGCCAGGCTAGACAGCCGGCAGAGCACGGGAGTACTTGGGTTCATAAGGTAGGGGAGGAAGCCCTCCAGAAATCCTTGAACTTGGAGCTGGGGTCAGACAAAGGATGGGTGCGGGGATTACAGGGGTTGGCTATAAATAAGGGGAGGGAGGAAAGCGTTCCGAGAGCGGCGATTGGGTAGTGCATCAGTTGGCTGGCCAGTAAAGAAAACATCCTGCATTCGGAGTTGATGGGAAAAGATGGAGATAATGGAGCCCGGTGCCTGCATCCGGCTTTTTCATCACAACTGCAGATTGTGCGGTGAAAACAGCCGTCCTTCGCTCTTTGAGGAGCAAGGCTAGGAAAGGCCTTTAGCTGCGGAGAAAACGACATTAAATGAAATAAATATTTCAGTTTTAGGAACTGTGCTTGGCTTGTCCCCCACTGTTTGAATCCCCACCACTGCGAATGCTCAAAAGGCTTTATCTGGCTGCTGCCTGAAGCGCCCATTCGAAGCAAGCAGCTTCCAGCGACGCTGTGTAAATATTGTTTCCTTGCTCTGCAGGCATATCCGTGAACACCAACATGTTGAGCAGGTTGACAGCCCACACATATTCCCAGCCCCCCACCATTTCACTCTCTTTCCCTCTCCTCCCTGCCGCCTCCGGAGATCTCAGCCTCTAGACCTGTGAAGCCATGTTACCAGCATTGCAATAGAAATGCAGGAGGTTCACTGTGTACCTGTTATTGTCCATGCTCCTTTATATGAGTTTGTTGTTGTTTTTGTTTTTTTGAGACAGGGTTTCTCTGTAGCTTTGGAGCCTGTCCTGAAACTAGCTCTTTTTTTTTAATTTTTTGATTTATTTATTTATTATGTGTACAGTATTCTGTCTGCATGTATGCCTGCAGGCCAGAAGAAGGCACCAGATCTTATTACAGATGGTTGTGAGCCACCATGTGGTTGCTGGGAATTGAACTCAGGACCTTTGGAAGAACAGGCAGTGCTCTTAACCGCTGAGCCATCTCTCCAGCCCCCGAAACTAGCTCTTGTAGACCAGGCTGGCCTCAAATTTACAGAGATCTGCCTGCCTCTGGCTCCCGAGTGCTGGGGTTAAAGGTGTGCGTCACCACCGCCCAGCGATTTTGATCTTTATCATAACAATAACTATAAGACAGGTTGTTACTATTCTCATTCTGCACAAGAGGTGGCTGGGGTACTTGCCCAAGGTCACCTAGATGGTGCACAGGGAAGCAAGTGTCTTTTTTGTCGCCTCCAACATGGCAGGGCAAGATCTGAGCTGCCCAGTACTTCTCAGGGTCTTATTGTGCTGCTTGTCTGCTGAGTTAAAACACCCTCTGCCACCACTCCAGAACTTTCTGTGTGTGTGTGTGTGTATGTGTGTTTACTGCTTGAATCTCATAACTCCTTCTCACTACTCCTTTCTTCCTTTCAACTGGGGAAACTTAAAATACCACCCTCCTTTTCTCAAAACTGGAAGGGCTTAGATGGCAAGGGTCACAGACCACAGGTGTGCGAACCATAGTCCAGCTTAGACTTCTCAGGTAGCAAGTTAGAGGGACTTGCTTACTCCAGACCTTCGGTTTCTTTACTCCTTGCCCACAGTGGTTTCCTCCCTGGCTCGGACACTTGACACAAAAGGAAACCTCTAGGAATTTTTCACTGTGGTATCCTTTCAAGGTGCTCCTTCAACCTCAACTTGTGACTCATAATTATATCGCCACAGCAGTGTTATTCCAGGAGCCAGTTTTGGCCACGTTATAAACTTGGTCCTTTCTTCTGCAGGTTAAATATGGCCTCCAGGATGGTCTCTGTCCTGCTATCTGGCCTTTTGTTTTGGTTGATGTTCGACTGGAATCCAGCATTGGCTTATAGTCCACGGACCCCTGATCGGGTCTCGGAAACAGACATCCAGAGACTGCTTCATGGCGTTATGGAGCAGTTGGGCATTGCCAGGCCACGCGTGGAATACCCTGCTCACCAGGCCACGAATCTTGTTGGGCCTCAGAGCATCGAAGGTACGCACTGTTCCTAACTGACCACGTTTCTGTTGTATTTCTGAGGCTACCGTCTCCATTTTGCTTTTCTTTTGTCGAGGAGGGTTGTGTTTTTGTTGTTGTTGTTGCTGCTGTAGTTGTTTTTGGCAGTCTCCCATAGACCAGGCTCACCTTGTACTCCCTCTATAACCAAGGATGACCTTGAGCTCCTGATCCTCTTGCCTTTACCTCCCAGGTGCTAAGATTGGGGGTGGGGCCCGCAACTTTCTGAGAAGCTGAGGCAGGAAGCTGGGGCTTGGGCCATGACCTAAGCAAGCACCCTGGGGGCTAAGCTCTCCCTGGCCCTCCCTCCCTTCGTGTTCTGCACAGTGGAACATACATAACACATCCGTGAGGATGGCCAGACTACCTCTCTTGGGAGTTTTTCCAGTTTTCCAAGTTCCTGGTCATGTTCTTCTAAAACTTGAAATTGAAAGCTGCATTTCATTTGTTTGCTATTTGCTGATATATCAAAAGAGTCTTCCTCTTGGGAGTGGGCAAGGGATGTCAGAGAAAAATATGAATTCTCTCTTTGGAGTCTCTCAAAAGCTACACCTGGCAAGTGCTGTTTCTGATGGATAGATGCATAATTTCCCCTGCTGTGATTACCTCACAGTGTTGCCTGCTCCAGGGGTCCGTGAATGCTGCCGATAGTATTGGTACATGGGTCCCATTTCTGTCTTGTTGCCAGCCACTCTGAGCCATTGAAATTGCTGTATATTTTGGTTGACATTTGATTTCAGAAGTAGATTAACCCAAATAATTTGAATCTGCAAGCATGCAACTGTAGCAAATGACTTGTAGCAAGATAAATCAGATAGAACCCCTTGCCGTTATTCTTTTGCGGAGAAGCTAAACCCTTCCTGGCACCAGCCACCTGTTCCTGTTTATTTAATGCTCTGTTTTTGAGACGGTAAGTGTCTGCCCTTTCTCCACCTGTGACGTGCATGGCTTATCACTCTGTTGTTGTCATGGAGAAGGTTCTTCCTGCTACCATAAGCCTTGTCTATGCAGGGCCTCGTTTTATCCATTCACTATCCAACTATGTGTTATCCTCTATGTGTCTGCCATTGTGCGGGATGCCGGGGCAGCTCGGCCCTAAATGACCCAGGCTAGCTGGGAGAAGGGAACCAGCAAAAAGTCACTCCAGTGTATCCTGATGCACACTGCTTCCATGGAACAAAGAGAGGAGACTGGTCAGGAATGGTGTATGGGGGGAGGGGACGCCTGTAAAGAAATGCTTCTGGGAAGTAACGTTTGACCTTGGTTTTGAAGTTTGCCTGGGAAACCCACAGGGAAGCGTGATGAACAGGCAGGGAGGAATGAAGGAGCATGGGTTACAATAAGTCGGAGTTAATGCATGCCCATCATCGTTGAGGTAATGACGTGTCCTAGCGAAGTCAACTCTTCCCTAAGGGACAACTGTTGACGTGTGCCTCCATTGACTTGCTCTACAATGAATTACTCCTTGTCTCCCTGGTCAATCACAGCATGGCTGTCTCACTCCGTTCAGAGTCACACCAAGCTGAATTCAGGTGTTGGCCAGCAATGCAACCAAGCTGGCGTGGGAGCCTTTCAGCTCCTTAGGACGATCGGCAGACTTCGTTTCCACGCAGTTGTCAACCGAAGGTCCCTTTTGCTTGATGGCTGTCGGCTGGGCCCCTTTCAGCTCTGAGAGGCCACCCTTGGGCAGTGTGCTGTCTCACCACGAGCACAATATCCTGAACAAGAACGTTCTTTGTACCATTTTTGCTTCTCCACGAGAAGCCCCTTTAGTCTGATAAGGGCAATGCAACAGAACCACGGGAGTGACTTTCCCAACACCTTTGTTATCTAAGAGGATAGCGCAGTTGACTCCAGTCTCTGCTGTGCTGTGCGCAAAGGCAGAGACTCCTGCGTGCTCAGCAGATAAGAATCTTGAAGCCATTTTAGAATTCTACCTCTTCTAGCTGAGGTGAAACTGACAGGAAATAGTCCAAAGATGGTGGGAGAAAAGAAACTTAATGCAACTCCTGAGTTTTTTCTCAGTCCATCCAGGGCTTTTATTAGATGGCCTGATTCTTATTCATGTGACTATATCATTGTTTCAGCTCCTCCATCTGTCTGTACTGTGTGCTCAGAGAGTTCCTCGTGCCATGTGGAATAGCTCCTTCATTCTCTACCAGCATCAGAAGGTATCAGTTAAAGGTGCCCTCCCCCCAATTTCTAATAGAGAACATACGCAGTACATGTATTCTTGTGTAAATTTCAATACATATTTCATGTGGTTGTTATTAGTAAAAGCCACTACAAAAGCTCACTGGATTAAATACTAACTCCAGCATTTATTGGTGGTGTCGTCTTCTAACAAGTTATTTAATTTCTTTGTTTCTATTTAGCTTAAGTACCTCTCTGCAGGTACCTTAAAAACTGTCAAGTAGGAGCATCTTCAAATGTATAAAATCTTGGCCAAAAGCAAGGCAAGAGAACAGAGTAGAGACAGCTAGGAAGTGGCCCAATGTAAAGGACAGCATGACCTTCGATGGCAAGGAAACAGAGTCTGTGTCGTGTCCAGTGGTGTGGGAGAATTGTCAGTATTCTGTCAATCATGATTTAAATAAATGCTGATTGGCCCATTAGCTCAGGCTTCGTATTAGCTCTTATAAGTTATATTAACCTATTATCCTTATCTATATTAGCCACATGGCTCAGTACCTTTTTCAGCGGGGCAGGTCACATCCTGCTTCTTCTGTGGTCTGGGGAGGAGTGCCAAGAGAGCTTCCTGCTTCCCAGAATTCTCCTATTCTTCTTGCTCCACCACTAATTCCTGTCTGGTTGTCCCACCTATACATCCTGGCTAATGGCCAATCAGCATTCATTTAAATCATGATTGACAGAATACTGACAATTCTCCCACACCACACACTCTTTCCTTGCTGTGTGTGTTCTCCGTAACTTCTCCGCAATGTGATGTCTTGTGGATGAAATAGGCTCCCTTCACGTGCAGTCACGAGAGCTGTTATTAAGAGGACCGCAAGACGCCTCCTCTCTGTGATTAGCAGCAGCTTGTGGGCTTTGCTGGTTTGTCAGTCTTTGCTGGGTGTTTGGGACAGGATCTCATATAGCCCACCCTGGCTGTGAATACCTCACGTAGCCAAGGATAACCTTGAGCTTCTCCTGGGTTCAATGCTTCCCTTCTCATTTTGCCCTCAGAAGCAAGGACAGCTAGTGGCTGTCCCAAAGACAGACCCAGAGAGCCGTTTGCTAAGGTGGAGGCCATCTCTCCAGACCCAGGAAAACCAATCTTAATGAACATTTTATGTCCTTGCAACAGTGCAATAAAAATACAGTCTTACTGTGTGCACAAAATGTAGAGAAATATGAATGACCTCAATAAAACACTTTGCTAAGGAATACAAGCCAAATGTCGCAGCACACACATGTAATCCAAGCACTGGAAAACTGGGTAGAGGTAGGAGGACCATGAAATTGAGGACAGCCTGCTTTATGTAGTGAGTTCCCTGCCAGTCTGTGTACATAACGCAACCTTGTCTCAAAAGCAAAATCACAAATTTAAAGTAGTAAACTCAGTAGTGTCAACAAGGCTTTTTGTACTTTAGTAAATAAGCAAAAATTCACTGTCTTTGATCAGGCTTGAATCGTGCAAGATTTAAACAATATAAAATCTTAGTTTATTCCCTAAAAAGTTACCATTTTTTTATGATGTTGTCTTAGTGGACAACTTTTGCTGTGGTAAAACACCATGACTAAAAGTAAGTTGGGGAGGAAAGGGTTTATTTGGCTTACACTTTCACATTGTAGTCCGCCATTGAGGGAAGCCAGGATAGGAACCGAAACAGGGCAGGAACCCAGGGGCAGGAGCTGATGCAGAGGCCATGCCTGGAAGAACACTGCTTACTGGCTTGCTCAGCCTGCTTTCTTATAGAATCCAGGACCCCCAGCCCTGGCATCATACGCTCACAATGGCCTGGGCCTTCCCCCACCAATCACTAATTAAGGAAATGCCCGACGGCAGGATCTTATGGAGGCCCATTCTCCATTGAGTCGCCCTCCTTTCGGATAACTCCAGCTTGCGTCAGGTTGACCCAAAACAGCCAGCACGGATGCCAAAGAGGGGCATAGAAAAAGCGTCAGCATCCGTGAGGTGAACTTTACTCACAACTGCTGCTAACTTAGAGATGTTGTTTACCTGGGGCCCAGCTCGTCACGGTCTGTGTGGGGGTGCACTGATAAGAATCAGCTACGTGGGTGTCTTGCTCTTCTGCTCACAGCTCTTGAGAGTATGGACCAGGCACTGGCTGAGGTGTGGGATGAGAACCTGCTTCACGCTGCACAGGCTGCGGCCTCCTGGTAGTTGTCATCACAAGGCTGAGGGAAAGGAGAACTCATGGAGGCCTCTTTTCCCATCACCCATTGGGTTTAGGCTTCAACATAGCTTTACTGAGTGGGCAGTTCACCTAGTGTCCATCTGTGGGTTCAGGGCCTGAGCTAGACCCTGCTGTTCCACCAAACCCTGCTTCTTGAAAGTTCTACATTCTATCTCATTCTTCTGAATACAAAGTACCCAAAGTTTGGGATCCTGGTGGAGGACAAACAGAGTTTAAACCACGCACCCGTTCTATTTCTGGGACAATAGTCTGGGCGAACCAAGTGGGGATGATGTATTTTATTGCCTCTAAATCCTAATGAGGCTTTAAAAACAGATTTCATTTTTTTCTAACCCTTTTTCTTCCTTCCCACTTTCCATGTGGTTCACAGGAGAGTTTGGCAGGGAGAAAAATCTAAGCATTAAGCATAAAGGACTACACATCCCTCCCTTCCTATCTACTTGTGAGCCATTGCCTCAGGCTTGGCAGGCTAAGACGCCTTCCTCTTTCCTGTAGTGTGGATCTAACCCAGGAGGCTTCTTGGTTTCTTGTGAACCTTGGCTCCTGAGGGTTTTCCGGCCAGGCATATCTGTCCAGAACCCGTATCTGTGCAAAGCCCTTGGTGTCTAAACTACAACCCCGTGTTGGGTCATCTGATTCATGCCACCTGGAACGAGACCCAGCCAACGAGAAGCGCGATGAGTCACCTGGGAAGCTGCAAGGAATGATTTTCCACAGAAAATTGACAAAGTGGATTATGTACATGTGGGAAACAGAAGAGCAGTAACTAAATTTTACGTGACGTTTACGGTTTGCAAAACTGCTTTCCTGTAACCTGTCTCATTTGAGATAGTCATCCTAAAGACTGAAACTGTGTAAGGGTTCCCATGATGGCTTGAGCTTTCTAAGTTGGTTGGCAAGCCAGCTGTGTTATGTTTGAATACATCTGTCCCTGCAGACTTGTATAACCCTGGGCTAGTTGGTTGAGAAACTGTAATGGTGCCGGGCATTACAGTAAGCCACATGTGGATTTGGGTGGCTGGCATTTCAGGGACCTGAGGCTATAGGAAGTGAATGTTCTGACAAGCTTCCCTCTCGGAACAAATTGGTCCAAACATCTTGGTCACCACGGTCCATAAAGAGTTAGCGAAGCGGGCTGGGTTTAGCAGACCGCAGTTAGGCGTGGCAATTACATAGGAGCGTGCACACTGACCACTGTGTATCATGTGGTTTTCAGTGGAGGCAGAGGCATGCGGGCTTTGGGTTTAGAGAGTCTCAGTTAGGGTTTGTACTGCTGTGAAGAGACACTATGACCACGGCAACTCTTGGAAAGGAAACCAGCCGGGCGGTGGTGGCGCACGTGTGCCTTTAATCCCAGCACTCGGGAGGCAGAGGCAGGCGGGTCTCTGTGAGTTCGAGGCCAGCCTGGTCTACAACAGCTAGTTCAGGACAGGCTCCAAAGCTACAGAGAAACCCTGTCTCGAAAAACCAAAAAAAAAAAAAAAAAAAAAAAAAGGGAAACTGTGGTTTACAGTTCAGAGGGTTAGTCCATTATCATCATGGCGGGAAGCAAGGCAGTACACAGGCATACATGGTGCTGGAGAAGGAGCTGAAAGTCCTTACGTTTTGACTCACAGGCAAGTGGTCTGTCTCACTGGGCATGGCTTGAGCATCTATAAGACCTTAAGGCCTGCCTCCACAGTGACACACTTCTTCCAAGAAGACCACATCTACTCCAACAAGGCCACACCATTGTGCTGCTCCCTTTAGGAGCCGTTTTCTTTCAAAGCACCACAGGGAGTAAGGAGAGGATGGATTGTACAGCTAGCAGGATGGACACTGAGATAGGCCTGACCATTCTAGTTCATGTTCGAATGAGTCATGAAGCAATGCAGATGTCTCTATACCATACAGTTTAGTTTCTCAGTGCACAAATGGAGATCAGCTGCCTGGTCCATCTCTCAGTGTTGGTGTGACAGCTAAATTAAGGTACATCAAGGCACACAAACATAAACTATATTTACTTGTTTCGTGATGCTAGGGATCAAACCCAGGCCGTTGCTCTTGCTAGGCAAATGTTCTACCCTGGGCTCCATCCTCATCTCTCCAAGCATCTTTCTTATGCTTGCTACTTCTTTTGTCCTCCCGTATTTCTTTCCAGTTGCTTGAGGTTTGAAAACTGATCCTATCTTCCAGTTCTCTGTGTCCTGCTAAGCTCGGGCCTGATTAAAACCACGCTTAATCGTTGCCTAGTAATCTTTGGAGGGATCAGTGCCACTGGCCTTATCCGCACCCCACTGGTGGTGACAAAGGAGTTGGGGTCATGGGGCTGTAGGGTGGAATAGTGCTTGGTGAAAATACTGAGCAGCAACTTTTCCCACTCAGATTTGCTTTTCCATCTCTTGCTCTTGTGCCTTTATGAGCATTTCAGCGGATGCTGAGCCAAAAGTGAAACATGTCACAGATGCCCATCGGAAGGGCTGGTGAAAGACAGATGTGAGGGTGAATCAGAGAGCTGGCCGGCAGTGAAGTGGAAGCAGACGGTCCACTTACTGACCTTTCTGACCACTTACATTTCCCATCAGGGAGTTCCCTTGCTGTATTCATTAAGCAAGTAATTACCAATCCTGTTCATTGTGCTGGGAACTCTGGCCTTCACGGATTTCAAAACCTGTGTATACTGTCCTAATTTGCCTTTTTCGGATTTTGTAAACGAACCACAAATCAGGCATCACCATTCTTTCAGCCTCTTTGTGAAGGGTCGACTCTAACTGGAGGAATCTAGCAGTTTTCTAGAATGCACAGGTCAGGACAGGTTCTGGTTGCTGTGTTCCTTCCTATGCCCAGAGCAATTCCCATTGCTTTTCAGTCTAGAGGCATCCGCAGGGATCAGAAAGATCTGGAACCATGAAGCATGTTTTCACTCAGCACCTCCCGCCAGCCAGTCAAGTGGGCTGGCTGACTGAGAAATGGCAAAGAAAAGGATCAGGCTGGTAGACGGCTGCTGGGATCTGTAGTCCTGCTTTACGGAGCCTGAAGATGAGATAGGGGACAGAGAATAAACTTTGTAGTGCTATGGTGTACTGGATTAGAAGCTGAGAGCCCTGTATATGTGGATTATTATAGAAACAGGTCTATTGGGGACGGGGGACCAGGGAAGCTGCCTCTGGAGCCATCATCATCATAATCAAGCTGAACTTCTCTGAGGATGTATATCATGGAAACTTGGGTTTGAGTAGACGAAGGAGAAAAAAAATTAGCCATTGTGTCAAATATGGGATGGTTATGGGGTGCGGGTGGCAGGGAAGGCTGGGGCACACCTGAGACTGTCAACAGGTTGGTTTGTGTCAGAACAACTGGAAACTGTGGCAGGTGGCCTGTATTGCCCAGGAAAACTCCTGTATCTCCCCTAGTCCGTCTTGTGCTTGCTGGCTGGGCGTCCCTTAAGCCTCTCATTGCAGATAAGAAGGCTTCTGGACATCTGGATATCTCCTCCACGATTACAGCAGCCATGATCAGTGGTGCTGGCTAGAGGACAGTCTATATATTTCTGCTCGAGTTGGTCAAACCCGTGCCTAGAGCTCCCCAGCGCCATTGGAAGGCTGGCAGATGGAAGCTGCTGTCTCTTCGCCTGGCTGTTTAACTGCTACTCAGCAGAGATCAAATGCTCTGTGACGTGAGCCTGTGCCTTGTCCAGGTGACACATTTGATCACACCCTCCCACCCCCTAGGAGCAAGCACAGACTCCTTACAGCCTTTTAGAATATCCCCAGTACACAGATGGGGGAGGGGCATTCAACCTACGGGGAGAGAGACCTGACTAAGACAGAGTGACATTTACCTAGGGCTGAGATGACTGTACTGAGGGTCTCTCCCAGGAGGGGCCTTGGGAACTGTAATCATTCTTCCCCAGGAAATTGTCCTAATTTTTCTTTGAATGAGGCAGAGGGGACAGCCAGTCTAGGCTGCTGGCCCATCTTGCAGAGGAAGACCCAGGATGCCTTCATAATGCCATCCTCCTAATAGGACAGCTCAGAAGACTGTGCCAGCAGGCTCTGCATAGTTTGGATAAACGTAAATGACTAACGTTTTCCCTCCAAGCAGCAGGAATGGACGGGCCTTCTGGGAAGAATTCCTTTGCTATAAACCACGGAGCGGGCCTGTCTCCTGAACCCAACCAGTGTGTCTCTTCTCTTGTCTCTTTCCTTCTCTCCACATTTCCAGGCCTTCAGCAGATGATGGGAGGGACCATTGTTGAGTCTGTCCAGACCCTGCATAGTTCTTGGTCACTGAAGTGTGTAAAAACATGGCAGCGATGCAGGTGCTATTGTCTCAAAGTGTTTACAAAGAAAGGAAGGGAAGAGCAGTTATTTGACAGAAAATGACACATTGCACTAATACTGTAAGGCTCTTGCTTTTAATGTGTGGTCAGTGAACAGGACTGTTGGCATCAGCTCTCATTTAACTAGGTCTGTATACAGCATACTGGAGCCTAGTAAGTGCCTCTGGCTTTTTTTACAGGCAGAGTTTTGGTGCCTTGGGGTCTGGACCGTGAACCAGTCAGATGTGCCTGGAGGCAGGGAGTGGTCAGCTCACTCCCAGCTGGCCAGATTGGGTGCTGCAGCGACAATAAAGTGTCAGTCCCTAGTCACTGGCCTCCTTACCCCACTCTCGTGCCTTGCCTCTCATGCCCCTGCCTCAGGATGCCTGTGCTGTGAGGCAGCTCAGATCTCCTCCTTCATCTCCAGGGAGGGCACTGAATATGTGAGAGTCTGAGAGATGGCCGACAGAGTCTACCCTGCTCTGTTGGGCGGTACCAGTGCTGTTCTGATGAGGGATTAGCAAGAATGGGCGAGCACTTACATCCTGAGCTCTGCTTTTCAGTAGATTACTTTCCATGTCTAGAAACAGATCCATAGAGTTCATCAGCCAAGACACAAACAAAAGCAAACTAAGTTGCTGGATGGGTCCCAGAAGACTTACATCTTACATACAGCTTTTTTGTTGTGTACTTTGTATGTTACAGTTTTGTCCTCGTAAGTCCCATGTGGATGCTTCTGTTTTACAATAGAAGTATATGAGCAGCGTGCCAAGAATGGACAGTTCAAGGGCAGGGGATGCAGATTTGGACCTCCAGAGCAGGAGAATTTCCTGTTGATGGCCTGCATTCCTCAACTTTGCCCACTAGAGGGCAGTAGATTTTCCACAGCGAGAGCTAAAAACATCTCCAGATGATTTTAAATTTCCTTTGCATGTTAAAACCTTTATTGAAACTGCTCCCAAGATTTGATCTCTCTCCCTCTCTCTCTCACATCCCCTTGCCCACCCTTCCTCTGTTCTTCCCATCTCTGCTCCTTCCTTCCCACAGCATATTCAAAACAAAATTTGGGGAGTCACTTTAAGGACTCAGTAATTATGTTTAAACTTTTTTTTATCATAAAAGTGATTTTAAAAAGCCATTGTGAATAATTAGGACAAAATAATATGTTTACAGTCTTAGAAGTTTCCACTCTTGGCATCTGTGTGTGAGTGTGTGTGTGTGTGTGTGTGTGTGTGTGTGTGTATGTGTGTGCACGCGCGCACACGCATATGTGTGAGCGTGGATGTAGAACTTTCTTATTTTAGTAATTTCCACTTAAAAATGGGTAGTCTTAATTTTGCAGGAAAATGGATGAAGTTAGGAAACATTATTTTGAGTGAGGTAACCCAGACACAGAATGACAATTATCACATGTACTCACTCATAGGTGGTTTTTAAACATAAAGCAAAGAAAACCAGCCTACAAAACACAATCCCAGAGAACTTAGACAACAATGCAGACACTAAGAGAGACTTACATAGATCTAGTCTACATGGGAAGTAGAAAGTAGAAAAAGACAAGATCTCCTGAGTAAATTGGGAGCATGGGGACCTTGGGGGAGGGTTAACGGGGGGAGGGGAGAGGCAGGGAGGGGAGAAGAGAAAAATGTAGAGCTCAATAAATAACAATGAAAAAGAAAAAAAACCAAAAAAGCTAACACTTCAAATAAAGGTTTTAAAATTATTTGTCTGTGTGTGTGTGTTGGGGGCGGGGTATGTGCACACTAGTGTAGCAGCCGGAAGACTGGGTCAGATCTCTTCCAGCAGGCGTTACAGAAGGTCGTAAGCTTCCTGTTGCGTGTGCCAGGAACTGAACTCTGGTCCTCTGCATGAACAGTAAGTGCTCTTAACCACTGAGCCGTCTCTCCAGCTTTCATAAATACTATGTGTATTTTCATAGTTAATATTACAGCAAAATATTTTTCTCTATCCTAACAAGTCAATGTCATTATTTTGAGCAACTGCATTATACTCATTATATATACAGTGGAGACATTCCTCAACTGGTGGACATTTAGAGATTTTCCAATTTGTTATCTTCATAAATACTTCCTCAGTGCATATATGTGCACAAGACCTTTATGTAGACTCTTGATAAATTCCCTAGGGCATACATTTCTGAGAAAAGAATAATTCGGCCAAGATAGTTGTATATTTTTAATTTCAGTTTCCTAATTACTGTCAGATTGCTCTCAACTGTTTAACCAATATATGTAGTGTTTCTCTCTCCCTCACTCTCCTGCCTCCCTCCCATCCTCCCTCCCTCCCTCACCTCTCCCTCCTTCCTCTCTTCATGGACAGTTTTTTCCACTTGTTTACTATGAGCATGACAGATAAAAGCGACATCTTACTGTTTTGATGACTATTTATTTCATGATCTAAGTACGAACCTTAACCTCTTCCCTTCCATGTGTTGCATGTATTTGTTTTTCTTATTCTTTGACGTGTTCAACACGATGCATTTCTTTTTCATCAGCTATAGTTGTGCCTGGAGCTTGCGTATTGCCTGTCATGTGTTTGCACGTTCGTATTCGTAACAGAAGTTCTTCTAAGGTTTTTAGTATGTCGAGAAGGATCCTGGGGTGAAACTCTGGGAGAAGAGCTGGCATGTGTGATGGCCACCAGGTGGTGCCCTTGGCTCACAATGAAATTATTGCTCTGGCCGGTAGGCGGCTCTTAGAAAGTGGCCCTAAGATGGGCCGTGTGGTAAAGAGCCTGAGAGCTCTTTTCAAGCAGAGGGCACCATTGGTTACATTTGTAATTAACCTGGCAGTGATCAGGAGAGGGCCTGACGCATTTGTGTGTGTTCTGTCACACATATGGGGCAGCTGTAAGGAGTGTTTTACCTCGTACACAGTTTCATGGTTTTCAATATACTTGTATCACAACAATCCATTTTATGATCTTTTTGTCATCTCAGAAAGAAACCCTGTCCCCTTTGTCAACCCCCATCCCTGTGCTTTCCCCAACCCTTCTCCCCTACCCCAGGACCCCAAGAGCACTCATTAATCTAGCTTCTGTCCACGGACTTCCTGTCACAGTGACTCCATACAGATGGAACCTCCTGTAGGTGTTCTTTGTGATGAGGGTACGTTCTTACTGTTACTCCAGACTTACCAGTACTGCGCGACCTGATTTCCCGGCAGGAGACAGGAGCACTTCCAGGTCTACCTAAAACTGTGTTCTTTCTACATGATGGTTCTTCAAGAACTTCCAGAACTCTAAGATGGGAGATTTCTGAGCCCCAGGTCTCCCAGGAGCTTGGATTTGGTGCACTGGGCATCTAGGGCTGGTGAGGATTGTTTGCCAATAACTCATGTGACCCCACCGACGACCGAGCTGGCAGTCATGGGGAGGTCAAGCTGTGGAGAGGAAAAAAACCAGGTTTTAAATGAAGGCACAAGAGAAGACGACCCTTTCCCTGAGCTTGCTGTGGCAGCTCCAGCTTCAGTCCCTTTGTCCCTGAAGCAAGCTGTAATGCTGCTTCTTATCAAATGGTCACCCCTTGACTCGGCCTGACAACAGGACATATCTGAAGGCCATCATAACCAATGACATCGGTCGTATTTACTGTTCAGCTGGCAAACGCCTCAACTCAGCATAGCAGAAAGAATACTTAATCTGCTGCCTGAAGATACCGGAACGTTCCACTGCATGGTGCCTGGGGCTGTGTGAAGAGAAGTGACGTGTGGAAACAAACCCGCAGTAGACAGAACCAAAGGACAGGGTGGGACCTTCGGGAACTTCCCATCCACTGGCCTCATTTCATAGTAAATTAAGTCTGCAGAGGTAAATTTCTTTGCTCAAGGCCACATCGCAGCTGCTGGTGCAAGGCCAACAGGGACCTGGGAGCCGCAGCTTTGTTTCCGCTTTTCTTCCTTTCCCCCTTGGGATCGGAAGAATCAGATCCAATCACTCTGACTTTTCAGACTTCAGTAGATCCTAGTCTCATTTACCCATGGCTACAGATCTAGTGGATTTGCAATATTGATATTCGTGCTGAATGAGTAGGCGTTGAAATAATGGCCACTGAAGAAGTCATGGTGGATTTCATAGGTGGCTTTAGGAACAACCCGGAGCAGGTCAAGTTCAGTGTGGAACCGCCCCCCCCCCCAAGTTAAGAAAAACAATACAAACTTGTAATTTTAATGGTCTGGGAAAGATGGCTCAGTGTTAAGAGCACTGGCTGCTATTCCTGATGACCAAGGTTGAATTCCCACCACCCTCATGGCACCTTACAACTGTCTCTAACTCCGGTTTCAGGGAACTCAATGCCCTTGTCTGACCTCTGCAAACATCAGGCACACACAAGATGCATCGATATATATGCAGGCCAAACGCCCGTATACATAAAATTAAAAATATAATAATGATAGCTGCGAGTCCTTTAAAGCAGTTCATACAAGGCGGGGCGGGGCTCATTTCACTTCACTGTCAAGCTACTCTTAGGACCCGTGATGTGGGATAGACATTTTTGTTTATATAAATGACACCTGCTGTACTGAGGAGCATTTTATAACCCTCTGCCCTCATGGAATAAAGACCACCCTGGAAATATACGTGTACTGGATGCCTGTGCTGTGTGAGAAACACCGCAGAGAGCCAGAAAGCACCGCCTCACTCAGGGTGTGGGATGCTGAAGCCCAGCGTGAAGACTGGGTTTCCCTTCCAACTCTCCATGTCTTCAGTCTCTTCTCAGAGACGCCATTCTTCTGAGTAGTGCTTTGTCCAAAGGGGAGTTAGATATGGGTGTGGATGAAGCCCGTTAGCATCATGGGATGAAAATACTTTCAAAATGTGCACAAACTGTTTTTTTTTTTTTTTTGAGACAGCGTGTCTCTGTAGCTTTTGGAGCCTGTCCTGAACTCACTCTGCAGATCCGGCTGGCCTCGAACTCACAGACATCCACTTGTCTCTGCCTCCTGAGAACTGGGATTTTTTTTCCATGATATTTATTGGCTCTACATTTTTCTCTGCTCCCCTCCCTGCCTCTCCCCTCCCCCTTCAATCCTCCCCCAAGGTCCCCATGCTCCCAATTTACTCATGAGATCTTGTCTTTTTCTACTTTCTACTTCTCATGTAGATTATATCTATGTAAGTCTCTCTTAGTGTCCGTATTGTTGTCTAAATTCTCTGGGATTGTGTTTTGTAGGCTGGTTTTCTTTGCTTTATGTTTAAAAACCACCTATGAGTGAGTACATGTGATAATTGTCTTTCTGTGTCTGGGTTACCTCACTCAAAATAATGTTTTCTAGTTCTATCCATTTTCCTGCAAAATTCAAGCTGTCGTTATTTTTTTCTGCTGTGTAGTACGAGAACTGGGGCTAAAGGCGTGCACCACCACTGCCCAGCACGAATTTTTGAAGTTGTGTCTCCCCTGGTAAGCCCCTTAAATCCACATCGCTGCCTTGAAGTGAAGGGAAGAAATGCATTTGATCAGGGTGGCCTTTCCCTAAAGTGTGCCTAATGTCCCTGACTCGATAGTAGAAATGAACACTCCGGTAATCCGCCAGTGCCCACATTTATTCTCCTCCTGGTAAACAACACCCTCATCCATTCTGTCCTATTTAAATAATAACATCAGCATTAGACTTCTCTTTTTTCCTTGTCTTTAGCCTGTTCCTGCCACTTTCCAGATGATACAACTTGGAATAGGGATAAATGTGGGCTCAGAAGAGCTTGGTTAGTTGAAGAAATCTTATTCTATTTGCTTCATTCATTCTTCATTGTTGGGTCTGGGTGTGCTGAGTCTCTGTGAAGATGAGGACAGTCAGAGTCATGAAGCTGAGTCCCGTTAGGTAAACATAGCAGTGTTTTTCTTTCTCCAGAGTTCACTTGGATTTCAGGGAGAAATGACAAGGGATTGTGTGTCTTCGTGCCATTGCAGATTCACCAGTTTGGATGGCAGTTTTAGCGTTCTTTGGAAATGAGCTTCTGGGATCTTGAAGTACAGAGAGGGGCAGTGGATTCTCAACCCCTCCATGAAGTACAGGGTGGAGGGCTCCAAAGCTGTGGTCTAAGGTGTGCTTGTT
Organism: Ondatra zibethicus; assembly: GCA_004026605.1. Lineage (NCBI taxonomy): Eukaryota > Metazoa > Chordata > Mammalia > Rodentia > Cricetidae > Ondatra > Ondatra zibethicus. The sequence goes on from PVIU01004230.1 coordinate 19,010, forward strand.
CATTCCTGATGGCATAACCAATCCTGTCACTTGGGTATCCCTCCCTGTTTGAATCATGGGTTTCAAACATCCTCAGGAGTGCTTTCTGAAGAATTCCAAAACTTTTAACAAATCAATCCTAATCTGAGCAGAAGGGTGTTTAAAACGTGGTTTTAATGTTTAAAAATTAAGTTTTCTTCTTCAAAATCCTGTGTGAGCCATTAAACAAACTTCTCAGTAGAAAAAAGTCACTGCCGTCAGAGATTTTGAATCTTATAACAGGTTAGTTGTTCTTGGGGAATTGAGCCAGGGCTATTCCTTTAAAATGCTAACTCCAGGGAACCATATAATGACTCAGCAGGTCACTTTGCTGTGCAACCCCCGACAACCTGAATCTGACCCTTGGAACCACAGACGTCTGGGAGAGAAAAACGGACCCCAAAGACCTTCACACATGCATTATGGCACACACTCAGATGTCAACACACACGACAGTGGTAAAGAACCCAAAGCTCATCCCATAAGGTGCAAACACCCTGAGCCTCAGCCTGAAGAAAATTGTACAGAATCCCATACAGCAGTGGCTCTCAACTTTCCCAGTGCTGCACACAGTCCTTTAATACAGCTCCCCATGTTGTGGTGACCCCGCCTCAACCACAAATTTATTTTCTTTGCCACCTTATAACTGTAATTTTGCTACTGTTATGAATCGTAATGCAATATCTGAAGTAGCTTCTGTGGGGTCATGACCCACACAGGTTGAGAACAGCTAACATGAAATTTTAAGTTGCACAGGTCATGTGCATTATAAAATGATGACCACAACGGACTTTTATTAAACATTTATTTATTATATTAATATTAAATAAATATTAAATTAAATTTATTAATTTTTAATATTAAGTCTAGTGAATAAATTAAATAAATATAAATAAATATTTACAATATTTATTTAATATTGACCAGAATCCACACAAAAAGCCTTAAGAGTATTTTATCCTTATGCTGCCCCAAATGTTAGTACTTTTAGTGTCTTCACTTGACACCTGAGATCATGCAGTCAGTTTGATGGAGCTAAGATTCTAACTCAGTCAGCCAGACTTCAGAGGCTGTGCTTTCGGGCCTCACACAGCCTCCTCTACATGCCTGTTCACTCCACACACTGGTCCCCAGCCCCGTGTGGTTCCTAGGCATGTGCCCTACGGGTCAGTTGAATTGCAGACTTCCCAAATACAGACTACACAGCATATATTGACGGTAGTGTGGGAAAAGAGTGTCAAGCATCTCAATGGCAGCCTTTATACTGATTGTATGTTGAAATAGTAGCAATCTGAATATATGGAGATAAATTGAGATGAATTATTAAAACGTAGTTTCACCTGCTTCTTTTTTACTTCCTGAAGTGAGACTACCAGACAATTTTCACTTATGTGTGAGGTTTACATTACATTGCTGTCAAGACTGTGTCTCCGCAGACTGTTTCAACATGTATAGAGACCGAAACTTTCCTAGGCCGAGGTTAGTGCTCCTAGTTAGCCCTAGTTAAAGTTTTGGTTAGGATGACTGGTGGACGGGTTCCTGGCAATCTTAGGTGTGAGTCCTCTGTTACTTATGAACTTGAATCGCCCGTATTACCATGCGTGGGTAAGAGAGAAATCAAAAGGGTTAGCTAAGCGTGATGTTTCCCTGTCTTGCTGTGTGCTGCCTGCCATCCCTCTTCTGACCTCACAGTTTGAGTTCTTCATACCCCCCACCCCGCCCCCTGCCCCGCATCTCTGTGATACCTTCCTGATGCGTTTCCTATCACGTGCCTTTAGATCCCAGCTCCAGCTGTAGTGCCTGGCATAGAATTGATAAGTGCCTAGTCATTTTTTTTTTTCTGTTGCTGTTCTATACATAATGACTGTTGCCAGGAAGAGGTTACACGGGTCTGGAAGGAAGAAGTTGGGAATGTTTGTGGGGCTGGGAAAGCCGCAAGCTGGAGAAACATCACCAAAGCTTGGCAGAGGATTTATTTCAAGTGTCCCCTCCCACAGTACACACACCACATGTTCTCCCTACTCCCTGTTTAGGACAGATTTTTTTTTTTAAATGGTAGTATCTGCTAAAAGTCAGAAACAGAAAAGAATGTTCCGCTTGTCCAAAATAAATGTTTGTGTTAGCAATTTACAAAGGCTTCTTACTTATCTCCAGCAGCCTTGTGTGGAGAGAGGGAACAAGAGGTTGCTGCTTACTGCAGTTACTACTTGCTCAGATCATGTTAGAGTACTCTGCCAGGATGCAGAGACCTTTCCTGACCCCAACTGAGACCCTTGTCTTCTTCTAAAGACTAGGATCGGGGGTCAAGAATGGACACTGACTTTGCACAATAATTATCTTTCCAAGCTATGTATCCCTAATCTGGTGTGGGGCTTGGTACCCCAGGGTAGCTGTCAGAGTAGGATTGTGGCCGGGCACAATAGTGCTGGGCCCTGCTACTTCTCATGAGCATTATCTGCCGCTGGGTATTTACTCTGTCTTGGCCTGTGCCCTGCTACCCTTTAAAGTCCAGGCTAGCTGGAAAGCTGAACTTGGGTAGAGACTGTTTAGAACCTGGGCCTGGGGCAGGGGTCACATCCACTTTCCAGGGGTCTTGTGTCCACCCGTACTCATCACTTTCCTTTCCCGAGGCTCCTGTGCCTCTCCTTTATTTATTGGACATTTTAACTGTGGACGCTTCTTCTCCGATTAGGAGTTTCTTAGTTGTTTCCCTGGCTCTAGTTTAGCCTCTGACATCTGTTCACCTTGCTTTCTGTCTGCCTGCCGGGGTCAACAATGGCCGTCCGTGTACATTCTCCACCTGAGACCCTGACAGAAGCCCACTTGGCTTGTTAGCTGGTAAGCCAGCAGGCCTGGAGTTCCCGTTAGTGAATCACCTCTTGGACATCAAATTGTCTTAGCCGTCTTCTAAGAAGCAGATACGTTAGGCAGTGGATTACTGTTATTAGTCACTGCTCATTGTTGTGATAATTACTCATTATCATACAGTTTATTAATTAGTACTCATTATTGTGGACTGACACATAGGCCTTGAGGACAAAACAGCTTTGGACAAAGGATGTCAGGGTAAGTGAAGCTTCTGGAAGCGAAGTGCAGCTGGGGTGGGACCAGATGCTGGAGCACTCAGACTCAGCTTAGTCACTACCTAGTGCCTTCCACATCCTCAGCTAAGCCACCCACCTCCACATGGATACACCATTTTGTTTTCACATACTACTGATACCTTGACACGGGCTCCACTCTGGCGGCCCCTGTAACTTCACACTGGAATCAGAATAAAGTTTTTAAAGCATCAAAAATGGGCCTTTAACCTCAGTATGCCTGGCCTCTATATAATTCGATGAGTTGATTCTTCATTTCAGACAACAAATAAAAGTTATATGAAGGAGCTAGAAACACTTCTTCAAATTGCTTATTCAAAATGGCTTTTCTTAAACCTGCCAGGTTCTCACGTCTCCCAGAAACTGTCTTGTGTCCAAGTTATTCTGTTTTATTCTTTGTGTTTTGCATGTATTGAGAGAGGCCGGGCTCATGGTGGCTTCACGAAAATTAAATTCATAGAATAAAATTTGGACTTTGGCAATTGAGTAAACAGCCAAAACAAACACACTTTGGTGAAAAAAAAAATAGACATTTTCTTCTTTTGAAAAGCAAGCAGTGTCTAAGCAAAATACCTTAAAAGTGAACTAAAAAGCTTTTCTAAAGTAAACAACTTTGCCTGGGAGCCTAAATTGGGACCACATGGAGATGCGGAGCCTACAAATGCAGCGACCCAGGCTCCTCCGTTCTGCCTTTGCTGCTCTCATGCCTCCGAGTGGCCCTGGTAGCCTCTGGTCTCGAAGGAGCCCTAGGGCTTTGGATCCTAGTCTGAGAGGGAGAAGGCAGAAAAATGAAGAGGAATGCAAACAAATGCCTTTCAACCCCAAACATCTGAACAATCAGTTTCGCTCATGAATCTGCCAACTCGCCCAATGCAGATCTCTGCCTGTGTGTTGTGGGGCGGAGCTTGTGAGAGACCGGGCTTGAACTTGAGAGCAGGGTGCAAGGACTGCGAGCAAACTGCCCAGGACAGGTCCTGCCCCGAGGCAAATCCAGGAGAAGCCAAGAGGGCACAGACAGGATCATCCCTTTGTTTTTCCCAGTCCCCAAGTGCTTTGCACTTTGGGGTGATAAGTCATGAGTTTAAGGAATGTAGTTTTTGACACATAAGCCCTGTCTATTTTAAACATTTTACTAACAGGGCAGAGAAGATGGAGACTACAGCATCCATGTTGAAGAGTGAAGGGCGGCATGCTTGTTTCCTCATGCTGGGAGCACATCTTTCTTCCTCCATGGTTTCATGTCCTGCCCTACCAAGTGGACATTTATGTCAGGACGTCTTTTGTCCCCTTTGACTAGAGGGCAGGATCCTCAAGGACAGTGGAGTGAGTTTGAGGAGATTGCTCTGAGAACAATGAGTAGAATGGACTCAGATATTGATTGAACTAGTTGTAACTGGTAAGGGCTCCTAGGTGCCATCAAAGGGCTCCAACTGTTTTGAGTCGCTATAGCTCAAAACCTCAACTACAGAACTGTGACCTTCAGAATGAAAGCTATGTAGGATGATTAACTGACTCTGTGAACTGTGCTGTTGGCAAATGGTGACTGCGTAGTAAAAAGCAGCTAATATTGAGGGCTCAGTAGTAAGCCATAGCATCCAGGTGAGCATTTTGTATAACATACATAGTGTCGGATTCGATTCTCCTCCAAGCATCTCATTCCCACGCTAGACTGGAGGAAACAGCTCCGACTGGGAGATTTGGGATTTGCACAATAGGGCAGCAGGTGCGCTTGAAGTCGGTCCCAAACATCAGGAAACACTGGGAATCCATAATGGTTTTTCCTGGGAATCCATAATGGTTCTTCTGTTGTCTATACCTCCTTAGCTAAGGAAATAGCTTTTTCATAATATGCCTGAATTTTAGAACATTCATCTTTCAGGAGAAATTGTGTGTGTACACATCACGTGTGTGTGTGTGTGTGTGTGTGTGTGTGTATAGGATAACTCCCAAACTGTCAGAGCAAAGGAGACTTTCCTAAGCTTCAGGATTCCTGGAACACAGGTCCATCTCAATGTCCTCGTGTCTCCTAGTGCCTCACGTGGATGGTGTCCGGCCTCCTCACCCTCCACGCCTGGTCTTTGGCTCTGGGAGACGCCTCTACCCACTTCTCTCTGCCCTCGCTGCAGGCTGGGAGCCTCTCTTTCTCCCCTCACTTCATCTCTAATGTCTGTTGGCGAAGCCTCTCTTGCCCTGTCAGCTTTCTCTGAAGAGTCTGAAGGGGAGGGGGAGAAACAAAAAAAGAAGTCAGGCCACCTTTAATGGCTTATGTGGTTGCTCCAGTCTCCCAGACATTAACAAAAGAAAGCGGGTGGTGGCTTCCTAAGTGGTGGATGGAGACACTGGAGGACTCAGGACGGGGCTGCAGTGTATTTTTAGTGCCTGCAGCTTGTGGTAACCTAAGTGAAAACTGCTGGATCCCTTCCCTTCCACTGAATGACTGGTATTGAAGAGTCTATGCCCTCTCCTGCCAGACTTTTCCTCACGGAACTCCCCTTTTATGAGGTGGGTGACTAGTTCCTTGGCACCAGGCTGCCCCGCCACAATTCTCCTTTATTACCCAGCACTGATGCCCAACTACATGACTCCACAGACAGCCTCGGCATGGGGCGAGGGGCACCGATGGAACTCTGCTGGCTGTAAGCTTGTCAGGGTGTAACCAAATTGTGAGGCAAAGTCGGCCAGGCAGGGGTTCGGTCTGGACATGCTGAGCCGTCTGGCATGAGGCGGCAGTCAGAGATGAAGGAAATGTGGGAGTGAGAGGACAGAGGCCGGCTTCCCGTCTCAGAGTGTTTCTGCTGGTACCTTGGTCCGCAGTGGGAAGCCAAATGCCTGGTCACTGCCGTCTTTGGAACCCTTGAGGGCGCTAGAAACGACCAGAGACCCCAGTATCCTGAGAAGTCATTGGTGCTCCAGAGTTGAACTAATCTTGAAAAAAAAAAAAAAAAAAAAACAATGGGAAGCCACCGGAGAGAGTGTGCATGGGCTGCCCAAGCCCTATGTCACGCTCCTGATGTCATTCAGAATGAAAATTATGCTGCAGTCTCAGACTACAAAATGGCAGGCTACAAACTCGTTGAGGGGCAGTGGGTCAGTAACCATATTCCAGAATTCTCTTATTTAAGAGAAGTAGCTCTGTTCCCAGTGACCTCACTGAGCTCTTCACAGAATAGAACAGTGCTTCAGAACTACTGAAACTATAACCTGGTCTGTGGCTCTAGAAGCCATGGAGAGCAAGCCAGCAAGCAGCACTCTTCCGTGGCCTCTGCATCAGCTCCTGCCTCCATGTTCCTGCCCTGATTTCCTTCAATGATGAACAGTGATATGGAAGTGTAAACCAAATAAATGCTTGCCTCCCCAAGCTGCTTTTAATGGTGGTGCTTTAGCGCTGCAATGACGACCCTAAACTGATACAGGCTCTGACGTAGATCAATCCAACTCAGGTGGCTTTTGGTTATTTTTTACACGTCTTCCACCCTAGATCAAAGTCCTAGATTACACTAGTTACAGCTAAATACAGTGCCACTGCTGTGACAATGCACGCGCGTACACACACGCACGCACGCACACCTATCAGTGAGTCTGTGTTATCTAGATTTTGGAAATAGTGATATGGTGCCAATTTTAATATATAAACTTTATACAAATAAAACTAGCCTTAAATCTCATTTAACAAGAATTGGATATTTCTTGTTCTTTCAGAGATATTTGTAGAGTGAAAATACAATGGAAGCAGATAATGTCTCATCATAGGATAGGATTAATTATCTGAAATATATTCGAAGGTATTAGTAAAAAGACCCTGTCTTTACCAATGGTGTCTTCTCAAACCATCAGATCACTACCCTTTGGAAGCTTTGCAGATTTTTGATGCATCTCTTTTGTGTGTATTACTAGAAACCTCAAGTCCTGATCCCTCTCCTTGTTATTTCACTCATGATCCTCAATATTCTTTTTTTTTTTTTAAACTTTTTCGAGACAAGGTTTCTCTGTGCAGTCTTAGCTGTCCTGGAACTTGCTTTGTAGACCAGGCTGGCCTTGAACTCACAGAGATCTGCCTGCCTCTGCTTCTCAAGTGCTGGGATTAAAGGTGTGTACCACCACAGCCTGGCCTCAGGCACATTCTTAAAGCAGGCTTCTTAACCTCCTTCCAGCTCACCCCTGCATAGTGATCCCGTGATACCTATGCCATGCTTAACCACACTGGATTGTAGATCTTGTTCATTGTTTTACTGTATGAACCTTGAATAACCAAGTAGACAGAAGAAACAACTAGAGAACAGAAACCACACCTTCCCAGGTTCATGCTCTATGGCACTAATAAAATAATTGGTGTGTTGTTTCCTACAGAAAGTCCTTCATGCCCCTGCACTGGACTACATACTTGTCTATACAATGGTACCTTCTTGTGCTTCCCAACTATGTGATACATGCAATACTGGCTGTATTGTACATGTCTGTTCCTTCTCTTCCTTCCTTCCTCCCTCCCTCCCTCCCTTTCTTCCTCCCTCCCTCCCTAAATACTAGGACTCAATGAAAACAGCATCTACAATAATCTGGTTGACAGCTGACCCTCTGTCTCAGTCAGTATTCTATTGCTGTGAAGAGACACAATGACCATGACAAATCTTACAAAATAAAATATTTAATTGGAGCTGGCTTAAAGTTTCAGAAGTTTGGTCCATTATCACTGTGGCCCGAGGCATGGTGGCATGCAGGCAGCTTTGGTGCTGGAGATGAAACAGAGAGCTCTCCATCCTGATGCAGGGAGCAGAAAAGGAGCCGCTGAATCTGGCTTGGGATTTTGCAAACCTCACAACCCACCTCCAGTAACACACCTCCTTCAACAAGGCCACACCTCCTAATCCTTTCAAATAGTGTCACTCCCTGATGACCAGGCGTTCAAATCTGTGAGCCTGTAGGGGCTATGCTCCTTCATACCACCGCACCTTCTAATACTCAAACTAGATATTGTTTTGTCTAAGTCTTGATATATGGACTATTATATAGACTATGTTCAATAAATAGTTTAAATTGTTTGAATAATGATTTTTTTTTAAACATGTGTTTGATTAATGTCAGAGAGTTAAGGAAACCAAGGTAAACAGACCAAGCAGAGCCTGCGATATTATGGCATTCAGGCTGATCTAGCATGTGATGTCACAGACCTGTTCTGAACGCCGTAATGAATCAGAAAAGCAGCATGGGTTGGACATGCCACTATTTTAAAACTTACTTTCTAGATGTGCATAGGACAGCATCCTTGATACCTACATGTCCCCCAAGGTTACTGCCTGCCCCAGTGAGTGCATCTGGATCCGATGTCCTTAAGTATGGTTTTAAAAGACGTTTGTGTTCTGGTAGATCTACCTGGTTCTAAACATCTGTTGCTTCTAACAAGTGCTACATTCATGTAAGTGGCACCGGTGCACAGAGGTAAACAGAGCCCTGGCAGGCTTTCCATAAGGGAAACTGTGTTTGCTTCCTTCATTAATTACTAATGGAGCATTAAGACATGCGTTCTCTCTGAGCCAAGTTGGGTAATTCCTGGCACTTAGTTTGAGGGTGCTTCCAAAAGCAGAGGCATGTATTGACAGACCAGAGAGCATGCCCTGTAACAAGCACAGTGGGGGCCACAGCACCAGGCTTATAGTCAGCTTCGAGTATATCAATACCGAATGCACTGGTCCATTGTTTTCACCTTTGCAGTTTGCAGGTTAATTTGGAAACATAAATTAATTCGTGTATTCCCAGAGTACTTCTGAAAGCAACTACTACTGTGTGATTTGGATAACACTTTATGACGATCCGGAGTGATTAAAAATAAAGGCAGATAAAATCAGAGGAAGGAGAGTAACAAGCTAATAACAGAATTACAAACCAAAGTGTGGTTTACTAATCAGTCTTAACAGTCAGTTACCAACAGAATTAAAATGAAGAATTTTATTCCTGTGGACACACCAACCAAGAGAGCATCAAAGTGATAGCGTGAAAATAGTAAGAAATAAGAGACTGACAGATACTTATTAGTCATAGTAGATTTTTAGCAGGTGTATTTTAATGTAAATTATGATAAAATATTAATAAGGGCATGAAAGAATGTCAATAATGTGGAGTATTGGCTATATTTACTTATGAGTTACATGAAGTAGCTTACTCTAAATATTCACATAATTATAGTGGTCCACAAAAGAAATACTTGTTTGTTTGTTTGTTTTTTTCTTTTTCGAGACAGGGTTTCTCTGTGGCTTTGGAGCCTGTCCTGGAACTCGCTCTGTAGACTAGGCTGGTCTCGAACTCACAGAGATCCGCCTGCCTCTGCCTTCCAAGTGTTGGTATTAAAGGCGTGCGCCACCACCACCTGGCATTTCTTTGATTTTTGAGACAGGATTTCTCTGTGTAGCCCTGGCTGTCCTGGAACTCATTCTGTAGAATAGGCTGGTCTCAAACTCAGAGATCTGCCTGCCTCTGCCTCTCAAGTGCTGGGATTAAAGGTGTGTGCCACCACTGCTCAGAAAAAAAACAAAACCTTTAATTTCTTTATATTTGATATGGATGGGTGTTCTGCCAACATGTATGTGTGTATACAATGCACATGCAGTACCCATGGAGGCTGGCAGAGCACTTTTGAATACCATAGGACTGGAGCTACAGATGGTTGTGTGTCATTGTGTGGGTGCTGAGAATTAAACCTGGGTCCTCTGGAAGAACTACTAGTTCTTTTAACCACTGAGCAATTTCTCTAGCCCCAACTGTCTTTTCAAATATATGGATTTTGTAGACATTCACTCTTACTGGAGAGCAATGGCTAATGGTACTAAGGGAGGTTAAGTTTGTCCTTTTAAGGTGAGACTTGAATCAAACATAGCAGAGACCATGATGGAGAAACATGCCAAGGTTTAGCCATGATGACCCGACTTGGCTATGTTTACAACCCCAAAGAAAATAATGTGCCTATCCAAGGAGGACCGGGTTTTGCCAAAAAGACAAAACCAGTGTACTCACACAGCATCAAGGGAGCTTTGCCTGGCTGGACTTAGGTAAAGTGGCCAGAGAAGAAGGTCATGGAATTCATGTACAACAGGTCATCCTATGATTTAGAGTAGACCCCCTCTGTGGACATCTGTGAGCACCCCGTACATAGATTAATGCAGCTTTGAGGGAGGACCACTGGTGTCCCAACAGAGTTGAAAAATATGAAGTCTTCCTAAGAAGAGGGTCTGGGAAAAGGAAGCTTGGTCTTGTAAAATGTGTTACACGTGAAGCAGTCCCGCAGTCGAAAGGTGTTACACGTGAAGCAGTCCCTCAGTTGAAAGGTGTTACACGTGAAGCAGTCCCTCAGTTGAAAGGTGTTACACGTGAAGCAGTCCCGCAGTCGAAAGGTGTTACACGTGAAGCAGTCCCTCAGTTGAAAGGTGTTACACATGAAGCAGTCCCGCAGTCGAAAGGTGTTACACGTGAAGCAGTCCCTCAGTTGAAAGGTGTTACACGTGAAGCAGTCCCGCAGTCGAAAGGTGTTACACGTGAAGCAGTCCCGCAGTCGAAAGGCACAGAGGTTCAGTAAAACAAGTTACTCGTGGGAGCTTCTGCTTGGCTGCCGTGTCTGTGTGTGGGTGAGGCACTTAGAAACCTGTTGCTGACCTGAAAGAGGTGGGAACAGACAGTTGCTGGGCAAATGAGATGATAGGTTATCTATTCTAAACATGCTAAAATAAAGAAGGATTAAGGAGTTAATTTTTTAAGTAAACGAAAATATCCAAATGTTGATCATAACCCTGAAGAGGCAATGATTTTACAAGTCTAGACAGATGAAAAGAAATTACAAAGGAGAGTTAAAAACAACTCAGACTATGCAACTATTAAAAGCTTATGTTAGCAAAATATTATAATAGCAACCAGAATTCAAAGTCAGATGACATGGGGAATGCTTGCAGCGGATGTGACAAAAGGCCTGATAGCTTTATTAAGTGTAATGTTTGTACAAGTTGATAAGAGAAACATTGTAATTCTAGAAGCATAAACAGACAAGTCATAAAAAAGAAAACAAAACCAGTAAATAAGCATATGGAAGATATTTGATTGATTTGGCAGTCAAATCCATTTAAACGAGCAAGAAAAAAATATGAAATTTCATGAAAGCCGATGCGGATGAGGATGTTGTTAAAATGGTACTCTGCTGTTGGTGATAGTTTATAAATTAGTGCCTCCTTTCTGGAAAACATTTGGCAGTACAATATCATGAGCCATAAAAATGTTTATAGCGTTTGACCTAGTAATTTGACTTAGTTCTGGGAACTTATCCTGATGAAAATTAATCCAAAATATGGAAAAAATTAAGGCCCTAAGATACATTGGGAAATACTAAGTGTCTCACAATAGAGGAATAGTTAACGTGTCATGGTGCCCTGATTAGATATAAAACAACATTTTCCTTTATAAATGCAGAAATGGGGCACAGGCAGACAAGCAGAAAGATTCTTGTTTGTGATTTAATATGAAGTAAGAATTATAGAATGTTTAAAAGTTCTTCTTAGGGGCTGGAGAGATGGCTCAGTGGTTAAGAGCATTGCCTGCTCTTCCAAAGGTCCCGAGTTCAATTCCCAGCAACCACATGGTGGCTCACAACCATCTATAATGAGGTCTGGTGTTCTCTTCTGGCCTGCAGGCATACATGCAGACAGAATATTGTATACATAAATAAATAAATATTTAAAAAAATAAATAAAAATAAAAGTTCTTCTTAGATTGATTTGTGTGTGTGTGTGTGTGTGCGCGTGCGCGCTCATGAGGGTGGCGGCCCACTAATGCCACAAGAGGCTGCCAGATCTCTAGAGCTGGAATTACTTGTAGTTGCCACTGCTAAGTGTGGATGCTGGGAACCAAAGCCAAGCCCTCTGGAGGAGCAGCAAGTGCGCTTCCCCACTGAGCCATGGCCCCCTGTAAAGACTTATGCAGAAAAGTATGTACAGAAAAGAACAGTTGGAGCCATCAGATTCTCAGTTGTTAAGTTGGGGTGGCAGGATGTTAGAGAGTTTTTTTCTCTTATTTCCCCCGTATGTTCTTGTCATCTATCAGACCTCCGTGACAGTTGCCCCCTCGTGCGTCCCCTCGCTCCCTCTCAAGCCCATACCCAACTTTCAGAGCCCTGCTCACCTATGTGAGCATCTAGAAACCCACTCGTCCCACCAGCTAGAGGGAACCGTCTCTCCTCCAAGCTCCATGACGCTGTTTTAACATTTCCATGACAGACACCGTCTGAGGAGATGATTGACGTACACCGTGTGTCGGTTTCTGCAGCTAAACCCCAAACCTCAAGATGGCAGGAACCACTTGATGTGTTTCCCTTGGCCGCTTTGGCTGTGTGGTCTGCCGAGTAAATGCCAATTTAAAGATGTTTCCTCCCACTGCAGGTGGAGCTCATGAGGGTCTGCAGCACCTGGGTCCTTTTGGCAACATCCCTAACATAGTGGCAGAGTTGACTGGCGACAACATTCCTAAGGATTTCAGTGAGGATCAAGGCTACCCAGACCCTCCAAATCCCTGTCCTCTTGGGAAAACTGGTAAGGAACAAGGCCTTGGGTTATAATGGGAGGTAATTGGAAATTCTGACCCCAGCGACAATGTGGGCTCTCTCTGAAGAATGTTCCTCTTTTTATTTAGGGTGAGGCCTCTCTCTTCCCTGAAGCACGGAGCTCCCATGTTGGGTGGAGCAACATGGGAGTTGGATGCTACTGAGTCAGTGTGGGGAGGCTGGCCCCGGATAACAGGAAATCCTTAGTCACTGGCTGGTATCAAGCCCATCAGCCACCTTTTACTTGCTTGTAGGGTTTTGGATGGGTAGGAAGAAAGACTAGCTCAGAGTGTGGGGGTCTGGAAAAGTTGATAGGATAGAATATAGCACAGATGTCCTTAAAGTAGGGTCCCTGGGCCAGCAGCAGCAGCATAACCTGAGAACTTGCTAGAAACGCAGAGCCTCTGGCTGAATCAGACTTACTGAATGAGACACTCTCAGTCTGGGACTCGGCCATCTGTGTAGTGACCAGCCTTGGAGCACACTGAAGTTTGAAAGCTACTTTTAGGAGATGAGGGAAAGAGACCCAGAGTGTGAGCCAAGAGATCTGCGTCCCAGGGTTAATCACACGGTATTTCACTGTGTTAGGCTTTGGTCTCCCCATCGATAGAAACATGACACACACACAATGCCTTAAAGAAATGCCCAGTGTCATTCCGGGTTATCCCAAGCGAGATCTATGTGACATAGCATTCTGTACCCTTAGGACACTGAGACAAGAGCAACCAGCATAAGCTGACAGAGGTGGCTGAGATCCCAGCACTAGACTCGGCCTCAGAACCTGCGTTTGCCTTTGCTATCATTCCATGAAGCTAACAGACTCCACATTGTTTTCCTGACACAACTGGCAATCTGGAAATAGAAATCATTTGCTAAATTTAGCTACCCTTGAAGAAGAATCTCTTCAGACCCCCTTACAAAGAATCACGCATGATACAGAACAGCACAGTTGAGTGACACAGAATAGAACCCTGCCTTGCCCATGCCCTGCTCTTGTCTGCATCACCACCCATCTCCCTGCACAGAGCAGTGCAGCTCCTAGAATCCAGCTCTTGACTGCAGGGCTGGACGGTGACTTCTAGAGTACATTTTCAGTCCCCGAAATCTTAGTCCAGACCCCAGCAAGGCTTTATCACTACAGCTCCATCTCAAGGTTCTTGATAAATAGTTACCAAAAGTTTGCAAAACTGCTGCTGCATTTGGACACTCTGCTTGGTATCCCTTTCCCACATGATAAAGACATTAGAAATGGCTCAGTGATAAAATATCATCCACACATAAAAAAAAGAAAGAAATGGCTTAGTGAGAAGTGGGGAGTCACACTGGGAATTGTTTGGAAAACTAATAACTTCCACACTAGCTTCCCGGCGCTGAGATACTGTGTGTCTAAAGATTTCAGTTCCACCCCAAGGGCTAGACAGCCTCTCTAACTGTGAATAGTTCTCCTTTCAGTATTGACTTACAGGTCATTATCCCTTTGAAACAAGCTGGGGGGAGGGAGGCTTCTTTCCTACCCTGGTCCTGCATAAAACTTCCCAGCCTCTATTTCCCCCTCACCATCTTGTTTTATGATGCTGGGACTTGAATCCAGGGTCTTACACATGCTCAACCATTGAGATGCATCTCCTGCCCCTAACTTCTCCTCTTTTTAAAGATGCTGTTTGTCTAAAATACATTGGAAGCAAGAAGTTTTAAAAACTCACTTTTAGGGGATCATACCCTAGAGATCATCGATCTTACAGAAAAACCGAAGCCAGAAAAGATAACTTGTTTGCTTTGGTTTGTTAGAAAGCACGTATACTTCAGTGAACCATCACAGCTGTATAGCCCTGTAATCCCAGCTCTCAGCAGGCAGTGACAGGAAGATTATGAGTTTGAGGCCAGTCTGAGCCACAGACAAGGCCCTCCTTGAGAGAGCAATCAAAACAGAAGCAAAATAAACAGCAACAACAAAAGAGCTATCTTGGAATAAACTTTCATTTAAAGGGAGATGTCAGAGAGGGCCTTTAATTATACTGCAAACCTCCCATGTGCCAATGGTGCCATGCGTGGCCACCTTCATTTCTTAGGGCAGCTAGGTAAATATTTGATTATTTGTACCTCATAGGTGAATAAACAAACTTAGAAAAGCCAGGTTAACTTTAAAAATCTGAACCTACAGATCACACAAGAGCTGGGATTTGATCCTTGAGCTTGTCTCTAAAACACAAGTCACTGCTGCTGTGATACACAGCGCCAAGACCTGTCTGAAGGCACTAGAGTGGTTCCTAAAGACATCACCCGAGAGAAACAGAGGTCCGTGCAATTATTATTCCAGAACACATTCTTGTGTCTGTGGAGCAGTGTACTGATTACATGGAAAGAGACAGCAATCTGGACCATACACTTTCCTGGGGCCTCTACTCTCCTCTCCTCTGTAACACAAGGGGCCTGCTTGTTGGGGTTTCTGTCCTGCCCAGTTCTCGCAGCCATTTAGCCCCAAAGAAAATCACACAGAGGTCCCCAGAAGATTATAAACTGATTGGCCCATTAGCTCAGGCTTCGTATTAGCTCTTATAACGTATATTAACCTATTATCCTTATCTATGTTAGTCACACGGCTCAGTACCTTTTTCAGCGGGGCAGGTCACATCTTGCTTCTTCGGTGGTCTGGGCATGAGTGGGGAAAGAGCTTCCTTCTTCCCAGAATTCTCCTGTTCTCATCACCCTGCCTCTACTTCCTGTCCGGTTGACCCGCCTATACTTCCTGCCTGGCCAATCAGCATTTATTTAAAACATGATTGATAGAATACAGACAATTCTCCCGCACCACTACTCCACTGTCTGAGTCATAACATCCTCATGTGTTGCCAGTGCTTCATCCCACTCAGTAGGACTCCGGGCAAAGGAAAAGACCTTTTCAAAGGAAACAACAAGAAACACTTGAGGTTAAAGCAAAGGAAATATTCTAGAGGTTCTTCACGGTAGAAACTCGTTTCTCACTATTGTGAAGTCCTATCACAGGGAGGTCAGGAAATGACATAAATAGATGGTTCTGCCTTCTTGACTCTTGATGCCCACAGTTGCCCTGGCTGGCAGCATGCATACCAGCAGATGGGATAGAGTTGGGGAAAGTAGACTATCCCAAGAAGGTTTTGAGGACAGACCTGGAAGTGGAATCTATCTCTTCTCCCTATATTCTATTGGCCTGGCCTCAGGCAAATGACTCCACCTCATTGTAAAGAAAAGCTGGATAATTAGCCTTGCTGTGTGCCAAGGAGAAAAGGGAAGTGGGCTTGAAGAGCAGCTAACAGGTCTTTCCTCCTGGAATGTTTTCTTGTGACAAACAGAGGGGATTAGAACCCAGAGGGAATGTGATTCGGAGTGTCTGATACAAACAGACTATTATGACCTCTGTGTGTCTAGTTGTTTCTGATAAGTTAACTTTTAGAATAACAATAGATGTGTTGATCATTTCTCAAAAACCTTTGTCCACAGCAGATGATGGATGTCTAGAAAATGCCCCTGACACTGCAGAATTCAGTCGAGAGTTCCAGTTAAACCAGCACCTTTTTGATCCAGAGCATGACTACCCAGGTTTGGGCAAGTGGGTAAGTGCGTTTCCAGCAGCTGGTAGAATGCTCACATTGATCTCTGGGGGCTAGGGATGCCAGAGATGAACGTACACATGCGGGAAGGAGGAAGACTTGTTTAGGATTTGATTCCTCAGAAATCTCTGGCCAAGGGGGACTCCATGCAATTATTATTCCAGACCACATTCGTGTGTCTGTGGAGCAGTGTACTGATTACATGGAAAGAGACAGCAACCCGGACCATGCACACTGCTTTACTCCACGGTCTGAGTCATAACATCCGCATGTCTTACTAGTGCTTCACACCACTCAGTAGGACTTCATGAAAAAGGAAAAGACCTTTTCAAAGCAAAAGACACTGAGAAAATTTGTAAAGGTGATCTCTAGACTAAGGGAGATGATCTGTGTATATCTTTGCAGAATCAAGGAAATAAAGACATCCAGAGTTAGAAACACACACACGCACATGCACACATGCACGCGCGTGTGCACACACACACACACACACACACACACACACACACACACGTCTGCTTTGTGGAAAGAAAGACAATCTCCAGATATGTGGCAGTGAGCTTGCTGTCAGTTGCATGCAACCACGGGTAACTGTCAATGAAGGGTGTTGTTTTATAAGCACTTGGAAAGAGAAATCATGGTCACTTGGCACTGGTGTGCTAAAAACAAGTTTTGTCGATCTGCTCATATTATTCCCTTGCCAGCATTGTGTATCTGTGTGCCAGCTTAATGAGGGAAATGAAGTGGGCATGGTGCACTTGGACTTCATCGAAGTATTTGACAAGATCTTTTATGATCTTCCTTTGGAGGAGATGAAGAGATACAGCCAAGTCAACAGAATATCACCGAGAGACAGCCTATTGAAGAATCTGTGTCAGGAGGCAAGGGAAATGGTACAGGGTACCCTGCGTGTCTGAGTGTTACCCCACTCCACTTTTTTTTATCAATGATTGTAATAAAAACACAGATCACATACCTCCCAGATTCTCAGCAGTTGACACAAAGTTGGAATCGAGAACACCAGAGGACCGAGTTGGGATTCAAGAAGATCCCAACAGGCTGGAACAATGAGTCAAGGAAGATTAAAACTGAATGGGGTAGTGTCTGGGTACCTGTGGTTGGCTCTGTGTGATCCACTACTGAAACCATATGAGAAAAATGGGGAAATGCTGAGCAGTGTGAATTCACATCTGAAAGTAGGTGGTCAGTGCATCTGTGGAATGAGTGAATGAGGAGTATTCCCTCCAAAATACTCCAGGTGACCTAAGCCCTCTGACCTCATAGTCCCTTCTTACGTCAGTGCTAACGACGCTGTTCATTGTGTTGCAATGCACACTTAAACCTTGAAAATGAACTTCTCCCTTCCTTCTGCATTGCTTTGGAGAAAGAAATTTATCCTCATTGATAACCACTTTCAATTTTTTTCCCTGGCATCTTTCTTCATGTTTCTTTGAGTCAGTTCCGTTCCCTCTGCCTACAAAATACAATTCCAAATGAGAAAGTCAGGAAAGCAGTATTCGGAGTCAAGCTTGCATCTACAATGTGTATCATTCTCTCTCTTCCTCTTCCACCCTCTTTCTCTCTTCCTCTTGCTCTCTATCTCCCCCACCATCCATAGTTCTGTTAGGGAGAACTATTTTCAAACCTTCTCCGATTGGTACAGTTTAAACCGAAACAGAAACAATACCTTGAATATTATGAAAAAAAATCTCCTATATCCCAATGAAATAGTTAGAGACAAAATAGAGGGGGACTAAAGACAGGAAGAAAATGGAGAAAGTAAAAACGTAGTCCCATTTATGTTGGTCCTCAATGTAGTGATGAAGATAAGAATTTGTACAATTTCAAATAGAATAAAGTAAATAGAATGGAATAGACATAGCCTGAGAGGGAGGGAGGGAGGGAGAGATAGAGAGACAGTCTATATGAAAGGGATAATATAAACTCTACCTGTGAGGCATGTTAGGAAGAGAGAAGCGAGCAGGAGATGTGTTATGCATCTGTGTGCCAGCTTAAAGGAGTAAGGAAAAGCAAGGAAAGAACAGATAATCAAGAGGAGTGCTGGGAAATGACCCACAGGAGATGGGCAAGGTATAGCCAAACCGTAGCAAGGGCCAGGTTTAGAAGGGAGCCAATGGGTTCTGAACCTGTTTTGTTTTAGATACTATGCTAGGTATCAGTCTGCAGTATTCATCAAGAAGTGGCTCTGTGCTTTCAACAGGTGTGCAGTCTTGAAACGGGTTGAAATGAAAGACATGAAGATAAAATTAGCTCAAGTTTTGCACGGACACAGTACAAGGCCAGGTCCCATTGCTAGGAAAGATGGAAGCCAAGGCAGGGGACGATGCAGGGCCAGTGGGGCTGATTTTTGCAGTCGAGGTACTAAGGAAAGCCAGTATTGAAACGCTAGGGGAGGGGTATGGCTAACTGACAGGCTGGACCTGAGAACAAGAAGCAAGGAAGCAGAGAAAATGTCTGAGTGTGGGCAGAGCCCGTTGTCTGAAACTGTGATGGGGTGGAAGAGAGGGTAGCTTTTCTTTCCAGCATTTATTTTGCTTGTTTGGTTGTTTAGAGGCAGGGTCTTTCTACGTAGCTCTGACTGTCCTGGAACTCACTATGTAAGCCAGGCTGGCCTCGATCTCAACACACAGAACTCTGCCTGCCTCTGCCTCAGGGGTGCTGGGATTAAAGGCTCATGCCACCACATCCTCTTCTTCAGAAGCCCCCGCTAAATTCCACCCACATCCTCTTTTACTCCTGCCCTCTTCCTTCTCGGAACACTGCCTGGTGCTTCTCACTCACTCGTATTCATTGTCCACATCAGAGCCGAAGACTAGAATTTAAGACCAAGTATAAAAAGCGCTCTAACAGATCAATGGCCAAGGAATGACATTTATGCCTCTTTATCAGCTCTAATCATGTGTTTGTTTAAACTTCAGTTTCCTTGTTTATTTTCTCATTACCACCTAGCAGTAAAACAGTGTTTGCTTGATCTTTGCATGGAAGTGTGAACTCTTGCTTTTTTAAGTGGGGATCCACAAAGCACCCTGGGTGTTTACATAGAAGAAGAGGCTCAAGCCAGTCTGTAGCTCAACTAGCCTTTCAACTTGCAAAGCCAGTTATCTCCCGAGCAAACTACACTGCAGCAAGCCCCCTTGCTTCCTTCCTCGAGGGTACCACCTCCCTGTTTTTTTTTTTTTATATCATCTGGAGTTGAGTTGCATCTGTAGCAATGATCCACACATTACAAATATCAGCGTCTGTTTTGTTTCCTGCATGACTCTTTCCTTGTTGCTGCATCAAGACACATTTATTGAATGTGCACCGTGTGACTTCTGGGCCCTGTGGTGGGTAGTGGGAAGACACCAATAATTACTATATAGTAGGAAATCATATTTATGGAGCTCATGTTACATGTCAGACACTGGGCCAATGCTTTACCTCCGTCATCTCATCCAGCCTGCCCATCCTCATCACTCTTATGCTATAGAGGAGAAGATGCAAGCGGGGATCTGGTAGCCTGCTCGCTAACACAGAGATTGTGATCGACAGAGCTGGAAACTGAACCCCATCTTTACAAACACTGTAAATATGTGTATCTCTTCATGACTCATCCCTCATGGAAACTGAACCCCATCTTTACAAACACTGTAAATATGTGTATCTCTTCATGACTCATCCCTCATAAAGTGGCCTACTGAGTCCTAGCCGAGGACTTGTTGCCTTCCCCACAGTGTACTGCCTACAGTCCTGAGGGTCTATGGTCCAAGGCTCATATCAACCCCTTCCCCCATTCACCTACAGTCCTCAAGGCCTATGGCCAAAGGCTGATATCAGCCTTTACACTTAACACACTTACTGCTGAGTGTTCATTGTGTGTCAGAGAAACACAATGTTTCTCCTTTCCCAATGCTTTGTATAACTTTGACCAGAGCCTGAGCTGAACCATGGGAGAGAGGAAGAGCATGGTCCCTTTCCAACATTGTTTGTCTTGCACGGCCATGCCATGTTTAAATTTTGGAGTACTCTCCAGTTCTGGTTTGTCTTAGGTTTCTATGGTATTAGGACCTGAGCAATGTTTTTCATTTCTTCTTTGACTTGGCATATAATAATTGTACATATTTATAGAGTACAGTGTGGCATGTCAGTGCAGGTACCCACTGTGTGATGGTCACATCTGGGTGATTGGCATATTCATAACCTCAGACTGCATTCATTTATTTAAAATTTTATTATTTTACTTTACATGTATGCGTGCTATGTCTCCAGGTATGTCTGTGCATCATGTATGTGCAGTATGCAGAGAGGCAAAAAGAGAGCACTGGGTTCCCTGAACTGGAGAGTTAGAGACAGTTGTAAGCTGCCATGTAGATGTTGGGAATGGAACCTGGGTCCTCTGGAAGAGCAACCAGTGCTTACAACTGCTGAGTGATCTCTCTGGTTCCTTTGTTCTTATCTTTATGTTGAAAATGTTCAGAGTACTCTCGACTGTTCTAAAATATACAGTAATTGTTAAAATGATCGTTCCACTGTGCTAAAGGGCATTTGCAGTTATTACTCCTTCAACTAATGCGCTCCTGGCTTGTCACCGTGCTCTCTCTATTTCCCTCCCCGTCCCCAGCTCTGATAGTCACATATCCTCTCTGTTTTCACAAAATCAACTTGTAAAGCTTCTTCACAGTCATGCTGTTTGTGTGTATCCTTAGCCCTTTGCACCAAGGGAGTGCATGGTGTCCGTTTGTCCGCTGTTAGTGCTAACTTCATTCCCTTTAATAAGGTGGCGTCCATGTTTCTCCGGTATAAAATCATTTTCCATTTGAAATTAATAGTTAATGTGTGGAAAACTACTTTGATGCTATAAATAGTCTGATCTCCATGAAACTGTTAACCAATATGTTTCCATTCACTGATAGTATTTACCAGAATCAATTAGAATCCTGGCAGTTGCAGAATTCTAAGCTTTACTCTCTTGTTCTTTCTCTATTTGCAAATTTGCATCCTACTCCCATAAGGAACTTCCACTACTTCCTTTCTTGTTTATAAGCCTGCTTACTTATTTGGCACTCTATAGATTTATCATTACTGTTTCCTGCATTTGACCAGTAAGGAGTTTTCCAAGCTGGCTTTTCCTTCCTTTGGACACAACTCTAGCTCTTGTTTAAACATCCTTACTTTCATGGCCAATCAGATACCTAGCATCACTAATCCTGGTACTTTCTATAGCCTCGCCCTAGGATCAGACAGTTCTCCAAGAAGATATCCATCCCGCAGGGTCCATTGGGAATGGAACTGAGTTGTCCAAAATCTTGATGGCAGAATAGAGAGCCCTTTAATGACCTTACACCAGCTGCCCTCCTGGAGATTAGGCCACCCTCTCCAAGGAGCTAACAAATGGTGGCAGAGGAGGTGGCTGATTTATTTTCATTCACTTCACACCTGCTGATCCCTGCCATCAAATCCACGCTGATGCAGAGCGAATGGAGAAAGCCCAGCCACATGACTGGTACCATGAACATGCTGGCCTTGACCTTAATTCTCCAGGAAAGCAGGGGCCGCCATCTTTAAGACTGAGATTTTCAAACCTTCTGTACTTCTCATTCTAATTTCCCTCAAGATCCAAAAGGGGACATTTCTGTCTTCATTCCATTTGCAACATTGCTGGAGCTGTGCCCAGACTGATGGACAGGGGCCTCCACTGCACCAGCTAGCAGGCCCCTCTGTTCTCCCTCCAGTGCAGCCAGCTGAAGAAGGTGACGTGAGCAGTCACTATCTTCAGTCCCTTTACTCCAACCTCCTTTCCAGCTCTGGAACGAGCACCCAGAAAATCCTGTGTGCAATAGAGTTGTTTGTTTACAACCAGACCCTGAAGTCGAGGCCGACCACACTATTCTCATTTCTCAAGGGAATGGTCAGCAGACCTGCCTTTTCTCCCTCCTGATATTTACTTGACCCATGCCCCAAAGAGAACCAAAAACAGGGGCTCTGGGCAGTGCCTGTGTTTTCTGGCAGTGATGGTGCTGCTGCTGGCATACACCCCACCCCTGGATATTTGAGGTTGGGCAGAGCTGCCTGTTGTAAATGGCAGGTTGTAGGTTTTAATGAACAGGAAAATGATGAAGCTCATTCTTGGCACTTGTCATTTTCATTTTCAAATCTACCATTTAAATATTTGTCAATAACCAGACAGCTCAGAGGATACAAATGGTATATGAACGTGTTCTTTGCCAGAACTCTTTTTGCTAGAAGTCAGTGTTAGGGTATTGCAGTTACAGCAAGATGAATTGTCTCTTTTTATACATTATTTTTCTTTATGATTTGAAAATAAAAGAACACAAGTGAAACACCCAAATCCCTTTCTCTGGATCCACATTCAGGTTAAGTGTTCTGTCTTTTATAGTCTCAACTAGAGAGAAATGTGTTGAGCATGTGTCTGATATTCTAGAGGTCATTTAAATCCATCGTGTGTTTGAAACACAGCAGTGTGTGGAAACACTTATACAAACTGTGGTACAGGGAAGCACCCCCCTATACACATGCGCGCGCGCGCACACACACACACACACACACACACACACACACACACACACACACACACACACACACACACACACCCCATAGCTCTCCTTTCTGCCAAGAAGTTTTTTTGGCAGTTTTTAAAAGGTTCACTCCATTAAAAATGTTATAGACCAAATGGTTCTGTGATTGGCTCGATGGGGGCACTAACTTGAGCCACAGAAGGGATGGCTGTAGAAGTCAGCGTCTCATTGATTTACACAGAGGATTGTTGTTAACGGTCGGACACTGCTCCAGAGAGCAGTCATGTGTGTAGTTCATAAAAAGGGAATTAGATCCTGAGATAAAGTTATTTATTTTAAACAGAGACGGTTCAAAGTGAGGAGATGAGCGTCCCACACTCTGGTATTCTAGCATGCCGTCTCTCCCTGTTTATGAGATCGTTGATGACACTGTGTGCCTCGAGGCTGTGCAGAGGACTTTGTGAAAAGCACCACAGTCACCAGCTTTTCTCTTGTGGTCTATCGTTCTGACACGACATGCCTTTCATCTAGCTTTGTTTCCAAAATATGTGTATGCAAATATCCAGGGGACACACCAAGTGTTGCTTTAAAATAGACAGTCACCAAATTCAATCCATACTTGTGCATTTGTGTTTTCTTTTCTCTCCTCTCCAGAACAAGAAACTCCTTTATGAGAAGATGAAGGGAGGGCAGAGGCGGAAGCGGAGGGTAAGTCACACAAGGGCCCGATGGTGCTGGGGCATTTAGTGTTTCTGAGTAGGGCATTTGAAGCATTCGGTTTGGGGGAAAGTGGCAGAACAGAAGTCCTGTGTGGCAAGGGTCACACCTAGAAGATGTGCCCTTGGTTTCTGGGTGGCATGGTTTTCTCCCGAAGCTTTAGGACATGATTTTTATAGAACACTCACTACTTCCCTTCTGACCAGCAATGAATGGCAACCCACCCAGGGAGGGTAAGAGTGTGCAGAGAGGGTTTGAGGGCATGATTTTCCTCAAATCCTCAGAAGCCAGTGGAGGAAATGGCTCACACATCTGCGTCAGTTATGTAAATCACATGACAGACATCATAAAGTGTGAAAGTACACACTGCAGGCTGTCATTTTGAATTTCTTGTACATGTTTTTCTTATTGACCTAGCCACCGTGGTGGAGCATGCGTGTCTCCTGTCTCATTTGCTGACTGCCCAGTCTAGTGCAGGCTTAGTTAGTTCTCATTGGAAGGACTGTCCAAGATGGCCTTCGATCTCTTAGGTTTCCATTTTGCTACTCCTTATATCGTGTTGCTTGGTATAAATCTGAACATCAAGGTCATATTGGGTTTCCAATTCATGTTATAGCCCTGAGACTTAACAGATCAATGTCCATCCTGCTATTCTACTGGTACCTTACTGGACAGAAGGATCTGAACACTGGCCTTTTTTATCTGACTAAACAGGAGGAGTAAAAACCCTGCTAGTACACAGTAAAGTGTACATAGTCATTATTTTACTTAAAATATACAAACCAACCTGTATGCCCAAGGTCACTGACCATTTGTTTGGAATAGCAAGTACCTGGATCTTGGGGGGAAATTGGGAATCTAGACTGTGGCAGTTGTGGCCAATCTGAAGAGCTTGGCCAAGTTCAACCAGAAAATGTTTTAAGAAGTGTGGAGTTTCTGGCCTTGGTATTAATCAGTAGGCCCTGGGTTGCCTGACAAACACAGAAGACCCACAAACAATTTCCTACGCAAAAAGCAGAAAGCTGTTAAATCTGGAAACAGATCTTCTTTGGGAGAATAAACAGGGTTATTAGGGTTTCACTTGGTGATTACAGCTTCCAATGGCAGATGGTGACAGGAAGGGTGTAATGTGTTCTTGAGAGAACATCAAGAAATTCTATCCTAGGAGCTCAGAATACACATGACTTGCCAGGAAGATGGCTTGAATATCCCCCATGATACACCAAGGACATGTCCAAATAAGGCCAACGACTGACCCCAGATGAGTAACAGCATGCAGTTTTAATTGTCTCTACTTGCTGGTCCACAACGCCTTCTGCCATGACTTTGAGGAACTTAGGTTGACTTTAGATCATATTTCCATGAGACCAGTGATTACCAACATGCAAAATTCTGGCTAAGACATATGTTATAAAGGATTTTTACTTTGGCCTCAACTTCTTCCACATAGACAAGGCTTAGACTTTAGAAAAATAAGAGTTATTTATTTGACTTTATGTGATTCAGGCTTTCAGGTTCCTTCTATTCCCAGACTTCTGTGAAGCCCATTCTCATTCCTTTTGCCCTGGACTCCTCTAAACTGACAAGGAAGTACAAGTCCCCGACCCCCATCACCTCACCTCAGCTGTTGCTCCCATCTTGGAGACCTTAACCACCCTCTCTGGAGCACAAACCAATATAAAGAAAGCATATCTCACTTATTTGAAGAATCAAGGCTTACTCCAGGAAGTTTCGCCATTTACTTGGGGTTGAAGAGGACAGGAAGCCAGGTTCCATCCCAAGCTGTCCTTCCAGTTGTCAGATGTGAATAGCCATCTCTATATTGTTATATATATATACATATATAACTATTGCGAGTTCTTCAGAGCACACTTAAAACACTTTATTCGATAATTGAACAATTATCCAAAAGTACCTCGGCATCTCCCTCTTCCCTTTTCCTCCAACTTTTGACATTTTCTGGGTCTAGACAGCCTGTCTTGCACCATGGAAGTTTCTTAGCAAGGGGTTGATCCCTAACATTACAATCAAAGCTTCAGGTTATTTTGTGTGACTTTTTTTTTCTAACTCTGGGCCATTTGAATTTCTAGCCACTTCACAAATAAAAGATCAATGTACTTTTTAGTGAGTCTGAAAAAAATTAACTCTGAGACTGTGTCTTGTTACCACTTTATTTTAAATCCACAAATTACCTTAAACAGTCTATCAGCTATGTAGTCCTGCAGTTGACAAATATGAAGATCTAATATTCTCTTTTAATGTATCAGAATTTTAAGAATCAATACTGTTACAGAGCTACAAAGTATTTATGGTATTGAATACACCTTTTTCCAAGCACATTAAGTCTGCGTACTCAGAGGTTCTTAGATGACTCCATAACACTAGTTGACAATTTCCATCAGAAACTGTACTTTTTTTTAAATAAATCTTTTACTTAAAGATTTATTTATTATTATGTATACAGTATCCTGCCTGCATGTACACATGCAGGCCAGAAGAGGGCATCAGATCTCATTACAGATGGTTGTGAACCACCATGTGGTTGCTGGCAAATGAACTCAGGATCTCTAGAAGAGCAGCCAGTGAGTGCTCTGAACCTCTGAGCCATCTCTCCAGCTCTACAGAAAGTGCACTACTTTTAATACCTTTTTGTGACATGCTTCTTTTCAAATATATAAAGACTTGGTTCATTTTGTAGTCCTCCTCTTGTTCGTAAGTCTTTGCAGAGTAGCTGGGTCCTTCCTGATTTATGCTTTTATACCCCAGACTGTGAAGTACAAGGGCCACTCATGGGTTCCAGTCCTTGTCTTTTGAAACACGCTTGCTCACCTTGCAAGAGAACTGTGCAGGCCAGGCCCACACAAGAGTTGTGTCTATTCATTCATGGGGGCTCAGCACTGCAATTGGATTGTTCCTCATTTGTAACCTCTACCTTTTTCTTACATTTCTGCTCCGCTGCTGGAAGGCAACTTCAGTAAGCCAATATCTTCCAAAACGTTTGAAATTTTTCCTGCTCACTAAATATTACGTTGCACAGCTCTAGTTACCAGTTCAAATCCAAACCTCAAAAAAAATTATATTATTGAAGAAGCAATGGGAACTCTTTGCCTCATTCAGAACATCAACAAATGAAAGCGATTCCAAAATATGGAGGCCTAAATAAAAGACAAAGACCCTTCCAGACAGCTTTGTGTTTTATTTCAGTTTTTTTTTTTTGTTGTTTTTTTGTTTTTTTTTTTCCGAGACAGGGTTTCTCTGTAGCTTTGGAGCCTGTCCTGGAACTAGCTCTTGCAGACCAGGCTGGCCTCGAACTCACAGAGATCCACCTGCCTCTGCCTCCCAAGTGCTGGGATTAAAGGCGTGTGCCACCACTGCCCAGCTTTATTTCACTTTTTAAGTCTGACTGAGAGAAGGTTGGAATTGATTGCTAGATCCCTTCATGAACTGTGTTTAACAGAAGCCTCATCTAGAGGAGTTGCAGCCATGGGTCAGTCTTCAGATGCTAATTCCCACTTGGCCCTATTTGTCTTTTCCTCTGACATGCTTTCTATAGATTGAGTAAGGCATTTCAGAGTCTCCCTCCCACTTAAACAGGACCATAGAATAATCATTTTCTTTCACATGAGACTTGGTACCTAAGTTAGTAGCAAGAATTTTTTTCTAGTTCACCCCAAACTTGTAAGCTAAATATAACAGTAAAAAGGTTACATTGCATTTGACCAAGAACACTGTAGTTACACGAAAGACACTATTGGTAACATCTGTCAGTTAGACTGTACTGCACTCTGGGGCACTGAAGTATTAACCAACTCGCTGGAGCCATCATTTGGCAGGGGCATGGTAAGTGCTATGTTATTATCCTGTTAATCCAACAGTCAGAAAACAATTCCCCTTGACTTATGTGAGATAGGTCTATATTTGAGGTTCATGTGTAATGCCCAAACTTTTTTTTTTTTTTTTTGGTCAGAGTATCAATCCGTATCTACAAGGAAAGAGGCTGGACAATGTTGTGGCAAAGAAATCTGTCCCTCACTTTTCAGAAGAGGAGAAGGAGTCAGAATAAAGAGAAGACAGTAGGTGGAAACCCACGCAGTACTCACGTGCATGTTACCAGAGCCCCCGTGAGTGGCAGCATGCATCCTGCATAGATAATTATGGATGGAAAAGCAGCTGTCCTTGCATTTGCCCCCACACCAATGGCTGTGCTTTCTGCTTCTTTTCTTTTGGAGGGTTTTTTGATGTGGATCTGCAAGAAACATTACAATTAAAACGTGTATGTCAAGTATAATAAAAACACGGATATGAAATACTCAGATTTCTTGCAGTTTTGGGTTGTGCAGTTTGGGCCAAGTCTGTAAAAGAGCTGGCATTTGATTTTGATTATGTAATGTATCTAGCCCTTGGGCCTTGTTACACACCAATAAAGAAGTTTGTACTCAAGGGGAGGGCCTGACACATCTCACTTGGCTGCTTCTTAATAAATGTATGTGCGAGCATTGGCTTGTGAAGTTTTTTCTTTTTAAATAACAGTATAAAAATCAATTTCTTTGCTTAATACAGCAAAGTGACATGCATAACTATCTAATTTTCTATTTTTGGCTGTGAGCCTAACCTTTAACGGCGGAGCCATCTCTCCAACCATAACTATCTAATTTTAGTGCTGATGCTATGAGGTTGATGATCCTCATTTCACATGTGTTAGAATTGAAAACAGTCAACACACAATGGGAATAATTAGCAAAATCCAGAATGGAAGAATTTTCAGGACAAGAAGCACCCCTACCCCACCCCCGTATATGTGAAATGCTATAAATTTTAAAGGACTTAAGAGAAATATGAACCAAATGAAATCTGTGTAGTTGTTTCTTTGTTTCCTGATTCAAGTTAAAAAAAAAAGCTATCTATTAGATAATTGGAGAAGCATGAGTCATGCTGAGTATTTGGTGCAATTTGGTTATTGCAAAATTTTATGGGAGCCTTTTAAAGAACTCTTGTGTCTTAGAGACGTCTGTTGAAATTTGTACAGATGGTATTTAGATTTGCTTTCAAACAACCCATTAATAGTGCTAGGGCTGGAACTTTAGATTTAAGTGAATCAGATTAGCTACATATTGATAGCCGTTGACTCTGGATCCCACGTACCTTAGGATTTCCCGTACTTCTACCTCTCTATTTGTATATGATTGAATTGTCCACACTAGCAACACAGATAAGGCTCAACAGTAAGACAAGGTTAGGGTAAACATTGGTCTGAAAATACAGAAAATAAGGTAGAAATCTTTATGCATATGGATATGAAAAATTAATGGAGACCATTTCCCCTGTCCATCATGGAAGGATATGCCACAGGGTTCTGTGGGGCACAAAATTTGGTTTCATATGAAGTGTATTGGCCAGAGAGGGGTCAGAGTGGTCAGGAGTCAAAAAGATTTTCATGAAAGAGGAAGGAAACTTAAAGGGGACCTCCTTTAGACTAATAGACTTGAAAGGGGTGTGTTTCTCCAGGTGGGCCCTGGACCACATCTATAGCAGAGACGTTGCTCTTCCTTGGCTGAGAAGGCTCATTACCACCCATTCTATCATCAGTCTTTCCATAGTGCTACAGCCAAGGATCTCTGAAATCAGGAAGGTGGTTGTAGTGACCCCAGGGACATTTGGAGAACAAACAAGAACATGTTTGGCACACGAGGCAGAAGGAAAGCATGTTGTAAAGGCACTGTCAGATTGTCCTGATCGAACTCTGACTATGGCACCAGCCCACTCAAGGCCCCTGGATATAATTACACAGCACGAGGGCTGGTGAAGCCCCAGCCCCAGAGGAGGGTACAGCGGGGCCATTCTGGAAGAGAATTTCCTGCTCTTGCCTGCTGGGGTGGAATGTCTGCTGTTGTATGTTTTGTCGCTGAAGCCACTCCTACCTCCTACTACATGAATCATTAGGCTGATCTTCAAGGAATGACTATTCAAAAATGTATTTGCCACTATGATATAGAATACTCCAGAATACATAGGATTCCTGAAAGGATCAATTCTGAGTCTGAAGTGTTTCTAACAGGAAACTAAGGTCCTATTAGAGTTGTGCAGCTATCTGGTGGTGACATGATCTTGGAAAACTGGAGTCATCTACCATCCCACCATGACTGACATACATGTGGCAGCATGATCAGCCACCCCACACCTCCTGGCCATCCTGGATCAAGAATCCTATTCCATGATCAGCCACCCCACACCTCCTGGCCATCCTGGATCAAGAATCCTATTCCTTCATTAAGCCCGCAAGGTAACAGAACAAGGTTTCTTCTCTGCTCTCTTTTGAAAGCTTTCAGGGCTACAAAGCTTCGTTGGCATGTGCTACTGGGCTCATCCAGCACTGGCGTGGGACCTGGGGAACAGGTATAGCCAGGCATCTGCTACAGAACACACAGCAGTCAGGTGCCTGAGCTTACAGGAATCAGGAAGCCGGAAAAGGGGAGCAGGTAGCAAAAATTCCTCATGAGACCGTGAGCTCTGGAACCACAGTCCTTCCCGGAGAAGGGTCAGTGGGTGGGGAGGGGAGGTAGGTGTGGGGTGGTTAAACATGAATCCCATCGCTTGGATGGCTGGTGGGATTGGACAGCAGAGTAAGAGGGACAGGAGGGAATGTGGGTCGACAGACAGTGTTTCTGAGATGCAGCAATGCAGAGGATACTGTCTAGGTTTGGTGTGTGTTCTGGGGGACTCTGCTCAAAGATTCGAGGAAAGTAGCAGCGACCTATTCAGACAAAAGAAAGGCTTATTTCTCAGGAAGGACATTTTAAACTTTCTACCCCTAAGCCAATCATGTGCTTGAAAAATTGTTAAAAAATATAGAAAGAACCATGGATTTATTTCAAACATTGAGGCCAGGGGGTGTTCATGTGGATAGAACAGTGATGAGGAACCACCCCATTTGCTGGGTCATCCTCCCTCCCACTGACTCCTGGCAGCAGCATTAGGGAGGGATGGCTAACAGAATGTTACTCTTAGGTTTCAGGAGGTCTATTTTGTTGTGCTGTTTTACTTTTGTAATTATGATGCAATGATAAGACTCCAGACAAAGAACTTTTCCTGACTTCTAAATATAATGCAGTATGCTCTAAATGGGAGTTACTGTGACCCCCTATCAATCTTAGCTCAGTACCCCAGCCCCATCACCACACCATTCCAACTGATCAGTGATGGATCCCCAAACACAGGTGTAGGTTGTCTGAAGCAGTGTGGTCAGGCACCAGCCATGCATGAGTGCAGCCATTCACACATGCACATAAAATAAAAATAAATCAGCTTTAATAAATACAGGCTTGTTCTACACCACAAACTTATCCCCGGACAGTAGAATCTTACCATGCATTGATATATTTGATTACAAAGAGAGCCCAGGACTCTGCCACAGTGTTTTTGCCCCATAAGGCAACGCATTGCTCCAGACCTAGAAAAAACTGGCTTTAGGAAAGGTTTTCACTGGGCACCAAGTTGGCTGCAATGAGAATAACTGGGACTTCTCTGTAAGAAGATATGACTCACACAAGTGTTCCGTGAATCAAGACTGCCATGGGGGACACACAATGACAGATGACCCCAGAGCCAGGGTAGAGGCTGATCCCATGCAGAAATCACAGAGGAAACACACCTGTGAAGCATAAGAAAGATGCAGTGGAAGGGAAGTTTATCTTGGCATGGGGATTTACACCTCTAATCCCAGCACTGTGGAGGATGAGGCAGGAGGACCGCTGGGAGTTCCATGTCAGTCTGGGCTACAGAAGGGGACTCAATCTCAAAAAATTAAAAATAGACAAAAGAGAAGCAGGAGACCAGAGCAGTAGACCACTCAGAGGAAATCCATCAGGAAAGATATTTGAATGCTTGTGATGGTCCAGACAAATGTCTGTGCTAAAAGCTTCCTTCCCCTGTATCGTGTTATTGGGATGTGGCCCGGCAAGTAAAGGCCTCTTTTTTTTTTTTTGATATTCTTTTATTTTTCATTCAAAAAATTTTACACTTCCTCCCCTTCTCCCAATCCCCTCCTGCTCCCCCACTCACCCTCCTCCCTCCCCCTGCTTCCTTAAGAGGGGGCGGGGTACCCTGCCCTGTGGGAAGCCCAAGGCCCTCCCCGCTCCATCCCACCCTAGGAAGGTGTGCATCCATATAGACTAGATTCCCAAAAAGATAATACATGCAGAAGAGATAGGTCCCAGTACCATTATCATTGGCTTCTCAGTCAGCCCTCATTGACAGCCACATTCAGAGATTCCGGTTTGATCATATGCTCATTCAGTCCTGGTCCAGCTGGATTTGGTGAGCTCCCTTTAGATCAGGCACATTGTCTCAGTTGGTGGGCCAGCCTCTCCCGGTCCTGACTTCCTTGCTCATCTTCTCCCACCTTCTGCTCTTCGACTGGACCTTGGGAGAAGGCCTCTTTGAGAGGTCTCATGGAAAGGTTTCAAGTCACTGAGGATGTGCCCTCAAGGAAACTGCTCGTCCTCTGTCTCTCTTGCTTCTTGGATACCCTCAGCCACAGACTCCCGTCACGACATATTGCTAAAAACAAGGCAGTGGGTGTAGCCAGTCATCGGGTAAAGCAGCTAAACAATGAACCAAAATGAATCTTCTCTCTTTGTAAGATAATTCTTCAAGTATTTGTTACGATGATAGAAAGACAACCTTCAAAGCCAGGAGAGCTGTGGATAGTTGAGTATTTTAGCCTGAGGAATGCATATGCAAAATTTTAAGAAGGACAAGGCTGTGCGTCCAAAACCAATAGGATGAGGAGTTTGGGAAAGAGGAAAATCCTGCTCTATGGGAAGAAAGGATACTGACTTCTTGACAACAGACACTTTAAAAATTCATTGTCTTGCTCTAGATCAAAGAAAGTCACTTCGCCTTTTCTCTTTGTTGGCAGCCTTTTCTGCAGAATGGTATGTTAAAGACTTCTGTATTTTCACTAATCTCTTGAATTTGTTATCTTCTTATTTCCAGCACCCAGTGCTTCACTGTTAAACAGTGTTTGTTTATTTATTGTGTGTTTGCCTCATTCAAGTGTTATAACTCCTTGAGGCCATGGACTCTTTTCAGCTTGAGATCTTCCAGAGAGCCTTCCAAAAGCAATACCTGTCTGCCAAATGAATGCACATTAAGGAATGTTTTGAAAAACTTATAAAAAGTTCATCGTCTTAGTCTGTGTATAAAGAAGGGATGGGCTCCACAGCTCAGTGGGTAAAGTGCTTGCACGGGAGCATAAAAACCTGAGTTTGATTCCCAAGCCCACATTTAACCAGCCAGAATGGTGGCATGCTTGTAATCCCAGTCCTATAAAATAAGTGGGTCCCTGGGGCTTGTGGACCAGCCAGCCTAGACTAATTGGTGAGTTCTAGGTGAGCAAGAGACTCTGTCTCAAACAAACAACTGAAAACTAAGGTCTGGCTTGTGGGGGGGGGGTACCTCAGTCAGTCAGTAGGAAGAATTTGCTGCATAAGCCTGAGGACCTGATTTCAGGTCTTCGGCTCCTAGTAAAAGCAGGTGTGCCGACAATCTATCACCCTAGGGCCGGGAGCAGTGCCGCTTGACTCCCTGGAGATCACTGGTTAGTCAGTTTAGCTCTAGAACCCTTGAGAGTCCCTGCCTTAAAAATATAATGGTGGAAAGGGATAGTGGAAGGCACCTGACAGCAGTCTTTAGCTTCACGCACACCTGCACACATGTGTACATACACCTACCTGAATACCGCATGCATTTAAAGCACACTCATGCATTCACATGAGCACCTGTGTATACAGGAACACACATACATACATACACTGCAAAAAGAAGTAAGGGTGCTATGGCCTCCCAGATTGACTTTAAGACATGCAGATGATTCTCAGGCTTTTCTTGGAATGGCCCAACAGGGACACGCCCTCTTTTTCCAACGTTACTGCCCCATGAAAATAGTTCTAAGGTAGAGGTGCAGAGATCCATCTAAACACCCCCATTTGCTGCATTTCAAGGATGGCTGTGCATGAGTGTATGGTGAACAGGTTGATAATCCTGCTCCTTGTGGTAGCTGATCTGAAGGAAGCCTCTGCAGTGGGTTTCATTATGGGCTTCCATCAGTTGGCGCACCTCTGACCATGGGATTACCCAATAGCCACATGGGCATCATGCAGGGTATATGTGAGACCTTAATGTATATCAAGCACTATAGCAATAGCCTTAGAAATTACTGGAGACAGATACTGGGAAAAATTGACCA
Source organism: Ondatra zibethicus (assembly GCA_004026605.1). Taxonomy (NCBI): domain Eukaryota; kingdom Metazoa; phylum Chordata; class Mammalia; order Rodentia; family Cricetidae; genus Ondatra; species Ondatra zibethicus. The sequence continues at coordinate 52,783 of PVIU01004230.1, forward strand.
ATCAATGGTGGGCTTATTTGGAGGGTTGTAGGAAGTAGTGGCAATCATCTCTCAGAGGCAGCTTCCAGAATGACGTGGGGTGTCCTTCTGTATATTTGTTGCTCTTATTGGTTAATGAATAAAGCTGCTTTGGTCTATAGCAAGGCAGAATATAGCCAGGATGGAAGAGACATATATAGAGGGAGTAGACGGAGTCAAAGAGACGCTATATAACTGCTGAAGGAGACAGATGTCAGAACCCTACTCAGTAAGCAACAGCCTCGTGGCATTACAGAGATGAATAGAAATGTGTTAATTCAAGATGTAAGAGCTAGCTAAAAATATGCCTGAGTCATTGGCCAAACAGTATTGTAATGAATATAGTTTCTGTGTGATTATTCGGGTCTGAGCAGTGGGGAATCAAGTGAGCAGTCTCTGCTTGCACCAGGGCATTATTCAGCAGCTTTATTGAAAGCCAGAGATACCTAACTAGGACCATACCTTGAAAAAGTAACATGTGAAGTCACACGAGGCTAGGATTTCTCCATGGCTGGGGTGTAGCAGTATTCAGGCTTGTTCATTACACCCCTCATCTGATTTTTCTAGAGAAGAAAGGAGGCTTCGTCAAGACTTAGTTATCAGGATGTTACCACAAAGCAGATTTCTTTGCCCAAAAGTCCCATGAGAAAACAATGGCCATAAAACTTCATACTAAGAATTTAATGAAAGAAAATCTGGTTGGTGATGAGACCAGAGGAATCCATGGAGAACACTGGCAAGAGAATTTGGGGTGTTACACCCTGACTTCTAAAATATGTCACCAAAAGAGGGTGTTGTAAAGATTCTAGTAGAAAAATGCCCTGGAATTTGGGGTTTGGAACATATAACATAGTTGTAAAGAAAATCTCTTAAGAGTTGCTATTAGAAAGGCTGGGATAAACAGACCTGGTACTTTATCCAAAGAGACTGGATATGCTAGTGTTTGATGCATTTTGTGTGGTGGAAGAAATTGTTGTTAGACCTTCTTCCCAGAAGAAACCAAAACCATATATGTACAGGAAACTATATGTATTACCAGTTACAATTACAGACCAAAGAAGTGAGAAACATGTTAACAAAATCCCCTTGACAACCACAGTCATCCCTCAGAAGCAGAGCGAGGGATGACGTTTTCATCTTTTATTGCCACTTTCTTTGTTACAACATTTCACAGATTCATTAAGTAGTTATTTTCAAGGACATATTCTAGGTGCTAAATCCCGAGCTGTGCTAGCTTGCTCTTGGTTACCATGATAAAAACACTATGGCCAGAAGCACACTGGGGAGAGAAGGAATTATTTGCTTATGCTTCCAGGTCACACAGTCCATCACTGAGGGAAGTCCGGACAGGAACTAAAGCATGAACCGTGGAGGAACACTACTTTCCTGATCATCTTAGCTAGCTTCCTTATACAACCCAGGCCCCCCTGCCCAGGGGCAGCACCGCCCACAATGGGCTGAGCTACATGTGAGTTGTCAACCAAAACAATCTCTCCTAGATGTGGCCACTGGCTGGTGTGAGCAGTTCCTCAGGAGACTAGGTTATATCAAGTTGACAGCAAAAACTAACCAGCTACAAGAGCTAGTTTCCAGGACAGGCTCCAAAGCTACAGAGAAACCCTGTCTCGAAAAACCAAACCAAACCAAACCAAACAAAACAAAAAAAACAAACTAACCAGTACAGGAGTCTTGTGCAAAAATGTATAAGATGTGGGTTCTTACCTCATAGAGCTTATGGTATATAACAATGAGCAAAAAATGCTAAGTGATCGACTTGTACTCAGTCCTTCCATCATTGCACGTTTGTGTAATTAGATTTACACTGATCCTGGTTTTAAGACTGCAAGTTGTGTAACTTATCGAGTACCTTCATTTTATGGAATCTTAGCTCTTTCATCTGACAAATAAATGGGCATGGCCACACCTACCTCATGAAATTGGTGGGAAGGTGAACTTACTACAATACAGTACCTGTATTAAAACCCAATTTATATGTCAGACATAGAGATAGCCAGATTTCAGTGCAAGACACAAATTCTTCTCACTCTGGATGTTTTCAGATGAAAAGAGTTTACTATGAGGCATTAGGTATTTACAAAAGTATTTGAAGCTGTGAAGAAAAGTAAGACAGGAATCCACGGAAGGTCTTACTCAGTTCAAGGTCACAGGTGTGGCTGGAATGTAGAGGTCAGGAAGTGCTGGCTGGTGTCACTGCCCTGACAACAGCATTAAGGCTGATGTTCAACACCCTAAAGCCTTTTTCTGGACAGTGGAACACTGACTTGCCTGCAGCTAAGGTTTCTTGTAACAGAAATAGCAGCTTGCAAATGAGGCTGGTCTCTCCTCCACCCTCAGAATCTTGTGGGAATGCATCTTATTTTGTGCTCTAGGTTGTTGCCTCCAGATTCCCGACTGCCAACTACCATTTGTATTTTCTATGGAGAGGTAGCCAAACTATTGGTATCTTGTCTGTTCTGTCAAGAGCCAACACACTGCCCAGTTGTATTGATCTCACTTTAGTCATTAATCCACTTTAGCAGCGTAAAGGAGAAAGGTTGTGATTGTGGAAATTTGAAAATTATTTTTCCAGTCTTCTTGTTTGATAAAATAAAAAGGCAGGCTTACTCTATATAAAATGAATGATTATAGCACAAATGCAAGACAAGCTTAAGCGATGCCATTAGTTTTGACACAGGAGTCATTCCCTCTGGCCCCAGATGCACAATGGCTTTAATGAAAAATGTCTTTGCCCTCTTTTAATATGTCTTGACCTTACTTTTGTTGTTTTTTTTCCTTAGGCTGCTGGTTTATTTAATATTCCAAATGTTAGGAACATTTCAAATTAAATGATGCTATTTTTGAGTGTTTGACAGAGGAGTAATCTGTCATATTGAGATGGTTGTCCAAGAAAACTCAAATTATTTTGCAACTAGCCAATAATACCCAGAGAAAGAAGTAATTATTTTTCTTGTAAAAGCACATGAACTTGGGGACTGACAGGGAATGATGAAAGAACCACAAATAAAATAAAGAGATGCCACAATATTCTATTGTACCCGCTACCAATTATCCTTGAAGAATTTCCCAAATCACTTTTTACATATTTCTTGACTGTTGATTCATCAAAGATCTCTTTAATAGATTCACAACTCAAATCACATTGCAGCATTTTTGTTAAAGAAAAGGGGGGATTGAAAATGTGAACATAGTTTCTCTTCTATTCCTGCAATGGATATGTTTGGTAGAAAACACCATTGGCAGCTAATACTATGTTAATATGCTCACATCACTGTACACACAACCAAAAGCTGCAACATTCCCAAATGAAGTGAGATCAGATGCTCTGGGTGCAGGGAGCCTCCCAGCTCCACATCCTAATAGAAAGGGCTACTTTGGGAGACAGTCTGTGAACACTCACCAGAGGAAACAGATTTTTCAAGTGGCCAAAGTGTTTTTTCCCCTGATTCGTTATAGATATGAAGGAATTTAAACATTCTTCCGATTGAAACAATATAATTTTATCACCACTATTTTCGAACATGTCTTTCTTTTCATAATCTCCTTCTACTTTGGACCAACTTTTCTACATTTCTTGTGAGAAAAGAAGCAGGGTTCATTTAAAACACTCGTGTTTATGATGGGCAAAACCACAAGGCTCTTGTGATGTTAACTTGCTCGGAGGGAGATAATTTAAATTTCAGAGTATTTTGTGTTCAGAGGGAAAGCGCACCAAAGAGAATGGCTCTTTTCAACGCATTGTATTACAGGAAGGAAGAGATCAAGGAAGAGCTGTTCTTAAAAATGTCAAAATATGAGAATTTGATGGGAAGAAAGAAGGAAAGCAGAGCAGTTGGAAATGTAAAGATAAAAGAGGATCCAGACATGTCTATGTAATTTTCCAGAAATGGAAATTGTACTAGCAATTTGGAAAGAGATATCGAAAAACAATATGCATTAACTGTTGAGTGTCCCTTTCAGCAATGAACTTGGAAGGGCTTTAGAAGTTGGCTTCCAGATCATCAGCAGAGAATTAACTAAGTCCGCCAATTAAAGTCACATTGAGAGGGATCACATACGAAGGACCTTTTAATGTCCCAAAGCTTCTGTTGTGTGGGCATCACGTCCCCTATTTTCCTGATGACCCAGGAGTGGACTTGTCTAAAGCTGTTCAAGTAGCTGGTGGTTGAGCCCAGGTGCAAATAGAATTCTTTCCACTACATGAGTTATTCTCAAAGCTGGCTACTTGTCAAAATCATTTGGAAAGCTTTGTAAAAATACAGATTCTTCGGCCTCAGCCCAGGAAATTCTGATTCAGTAGTCTAGAGCATGCTCTGAGAACCATTTTTTTCTCCTTTATGTTCTACCATGACTCCGAGATAGTTGATTTGGGGAAACACACTTAAAGTTGCAAACAGAGATGGTGCGAGAATGAGTAAAGATAGGAGCCCAGAGAACTCCACTGCTTTGTGCACATATTGCAAGACTACACACGGTCATACAGAATTCAAAGAGATCTGGAAAACATGCTTGGGCTTTCCCCTAACCTTACTCCCAGAGTCCCAGACCTCCTTTGTCAGCTCAGCTGCTCCTCCAGGGCTCTTCCAGGCCTCCTGTGTTTTGCTTTCAGAAGGTGCGCACTGTTGATCATGTTGTTCCCTTCTCCCAAGATAAATCCCCATGAGGTACCCAGTCCTGCTTCAGTGAGTGGAAGAGGAAGAGGCATTTGCACTTAAGGTCACTCTCAAGGAAACTTAGCCTTGACCTTGTTCCAAAACAAGAGCACTTTAAAAATCTAGTGAAATATGCATCATCCCCAGCCGCATAGTCAATTATTCTTTATTTTAATCCATATGGCTTTCTTCTTTTGTTGTCATTGCACCATTGCAAGAGTAATAAGAAAGCTGGAATACTTCCTACTTCCATAAACGCTACCCAGAAACCCAAGATAGCAGTGCACTATTAACTTCTTGTGTAAATTATCTCACTGATTTTAGTGAGATGAACATCCAGTGTGACAGCACACAAACCTTACTTCTCAGACAGGATCTGAGAAAAATCAACTTTTGTTTTGCAAGTGATCTCCACCCTTTGACATTGGCTTCCCTATGTTTTTAATATTACCCTAATTTTCCTAGGCTATTAAAATATTAGAATAGTCAGAAGTTCAAAAGGAAAATCATATTTTTTTTCTGGCAAGTAATGTCATACTTAACTTAAAGACTATGAATCTTTTGAATATTAAATACTAAAGCTGCCAGGAGTCTCATTTATTTATAGATTCTTAGATAGCTCTGAGGTCTAGATAGAAAAACATCACCTATAACAAAACTATAACAAATGTGTCGTCTCAAAAATTTTTAATAAAAGATAAAGTTTATAAATTTCCATCTGCCTTCAACAGTTTTATAACATCCAGAAATGTACTGGATCTTTATAAACGACAGAAGAAAAAGTATCACATTCATAAAACAGAGATTTACCAGGGTGAGAGAACTTGAAACCTAATTCTCTGTGCAGAAACATCCAGCAAAGGCCTCACTTTGTTACCATGTGAACCAAGGACATCCTAGCTGTATGAGCTTAAACTAAGGTCCACTTTGGTCCTAGGATTCTATTCCCTAGGGTTTCCTTAGGTTGCTTGGGCCCTGGCTTCAGTTCTGGGCATCTATATGTTTCATTATGTGTAGGCACGGTTGCTCTGTTCTAAAACAGCTTCTAGAACTTATAGTTGGTGATAATGTCTTGTTACAACCTTCTCAAGCTTCAGTAGGTTTCAGATCAGTCCAGCCCACTGCTCTATATGGGCCAGACAGCCCAGATTCCTCTATTCTATGTCTATTTGTCTTTAAAAAAAAAAAGAACAACAAACAATAGGATAGCCCATCGTGAGAAAAAAACTGGTCCAAATCTACATGGTGGCACCCCGAATGATCAGACCTAACACTTAGCAGAGAGAGTAGATGCCAAAGCTTGGAGGGATGGGATCTTTCCATTGGTTTTATAGGGATGGGTTAAGGTTCCCAGTGAGTGGATGTTGTCATTGCCATGTCACTCCTGGTGCATGGGGGAACCAAGGAGCACAGGGGTGTTCTTTTTGATTCCACAACAAACATAACAATAGAAGCTCTGCTTGAGGACTATGATCCAGAACCACAATGCTCAGCTCTCCAGGGAGCTTCAGCTAAAATGCAGAGACCAGATCAGGCTGAGGATGCACAGAGGGGGTTTCTGTGTGGTCCGCGATTGTGTGGTCATCACCCAAAGGAGAATGAGAACAACTCTGCTCTTTTGATGGCTCAATTCAAGAGATGTTTCTGACTTCCATGTGCTAAGCTGGCGATCATAGAGGTAGTCAAAGAGAAATGGCTCTTGTCCCCACACAGATTTCATGGTCAGGTGGAGGAAATGCATGAAAAGTAGACAAATTATCAAACTGGGTAATTGGAAAGCTTGGTAAGAGCTAGGAAGTGCTTTAGGCAGAGGCAGAGCAGAGTTTGGCACAGATTCTCAACATTTGCTCAAGGGTTAAGGAGACAGCATGGTGGAAGTGGACAGGACAGCAGAGAAGCCATGGCAGCCATCCAGATGTGAAGTGATTGTGACCTGGACTGGGGGCATTTTGCAGTCAAATACGTGAAATGCCATGGGCAAACAGTTTGGATGAACACCAACATAGTTCCCTTGGTGATGGGATAAAACAGAAGCCAGAGCACAGCTGATGAGACTTGCAATACCGTAGTTCTGATTCAGCTCAGTCTGAGCTAGACACCCAAGGCCTCGAAGAAGTGTGTTTTGGGGGTGTACTTATCACTTCTCAGTGCACTCAGCGCTGGTTTGCTCAAGTGTTGGCTTTGCAGACGGAGACTGAGACAATCAGGCAAACAACGAACAGAGCAAAAGCAAGTGACTCTTTCCCCTCAAATCCCTTGCTATATCTAGATAATTTAAATACTCACACTGGAAATACAATTCTTGCTTTGAAATTTGTCATTATAGTGACAGGGTTTGTTTGTTTTTTTTTTTTTCTTCCTTAGATTGGTGTCATGGAATTCATGTGGCAATAACTGTTTAGAAAAGCTAAAGCTTGGGTACCACTTACAGAACTTACCAGTCTTTAAAATAAATGGAAATTTCTATTTAAAAGTAACTAAGTTTCCAGCTTTTCTCCATCCTTCTCTCTACTCCTCTAGTTATATTTATCTCTTCCCTCCCTTGTTCCTTTCTTTCTTCTTCTCCTTTCTCCCCAAGAAACTCAGAAGCCTAACAAGAGGCTCAGGTTAGTGTCCAAAGATTTTCTAGAGTGTGAAGAAGCAACCATTAGCATTTCTTGAAAGGAAATCTACCCCATGCTGCCTAAAGACATGGTGGATTGCTCTGCTTGGCAATGCAGTTGCTGGATGAATCATTAGGATTGGTTTTCAGCCAAGTTTCACCCTATCACAACATGCCTTCATGACGATGAATCACACTTGATAATCTCGGAGCACCGTGTGGCACGGTGACTTGCTTCTAATATGAAAGAAACGAAGGAACGCAGACTGGTGCCTAAGATACTGCAATCCCCTTACTGCTCAGGAAGATGTGGGGATCAGAGTCACCAGAAATCTCCCTGTACCTGGCAGACACACAGGTGATCATCTGAAGATGGTGTCAGGGGACACACAGCACACAACCATGCTGCCACTTCACAGCTTGTCCACTTTGTCTCTCTTGTCATGTAGACAAGCAATACAGGGTATAGAAACAAACATTGCAATCAAGATTACCTCGCCATATTGGAAATGCTTCCCCTCTCCCAGAGTTCTTTCAACATCGGGGCAAGCAGGCTGGAGGCTCCTCTCTGAGGTTTTTTCTTTCTTTCTTTTTTTTTTTTTCTTTCTGGATGTAAGTATGAGGGAATTTCTCTGACAACTGTTTTCTTCCTTGTCTGATTCTTTCAATAGATGCTATACTTCTCTAGAGAGTGTGTCTCAAATGCTTTCTGTCTTGGAAGCTCCTTGCAAACATTAATAGATAAAAGGTTAATTTATACAAAGCACACATGTATTGCTCTGACATAAGCAACAAGGAGACCATAGTTTACATTTTTTTGTCTTCTTTTAGAGAGGAATGAGAAATCATATTCTAGATGATCCAACCTTTTAATCCAGAAAACAAACAAGTGGAGAAGATTTAAATTTGGGGTCAGCAAGATGGTTCAGTGGGTAAAGGTGTTTGCTGCACAAGCCTGGTGACCTGAGTTCAAGTCCCAGAACTCATGTAGAGATGGAAGGAGAGAATCAGCTCCACAAGATTGTTCTCTGACATGCTCTCACAATGCTCTCTCTCTCTCTCTCATCATTCTCTCTCACACAATAATAATGAATAAATAAAATTTAAAATGTTTAAATTTTGACCTTTGTTTGCCAAATGCAAAGTGGCATTTAAGTTCATGTTTATCTGTAAAAGGGAAATAAAGCCTGGGATTTACTTTCACCTCTATTCCCGTAGTCTCTCTTTCAAGCAAACAACAAAACCCTGAATTTATTTATAATCTTTTAACTTGAAACACAGACCTGTGCTAGCCCATACCTAGAGAGACAAATGCCACATGTTCTTTCATGTGTGGGTCCTAGCTTCAAACACTCAGATTTCTGTATTTCATTTGGAATAACTGTAGAAGCCAGGTAACTGGAAAACAGCCACTAGAAGGTGGAAGAGAAAGGGCCCAAGGGAGAATGGATAGCAAAATATAGGTCGTGTCTCGGGGTTTCTATTGCTGTGAAGAGACGCCATGGCCATGGCAACTCTTATAAGGAATTGGGTGGCTTACAATTCAGAAGCTTAGTCCATTATCATCATGGTGGGAAGCATGGCAGCGCACAGGCAGACGTGGTGCTGGAGAAGGAGCTGAGAATGTTACATCTTGATCTGAAGGCAACAGAAAGTGAACTGAGACACTGGGCGTGGCTTGAGCATACTTCCTCCAACAAGGCCACACCCACTTTGACAAAGCCACACCTCCTAATAGTGCCACTCCCTATGAGTTTATGGGGGTAATTACATTCAAACTACCCCAGGTGGTATGAAGGGAGAAGGGGAAGGGAGGAAAAAGCCTAAGTGCGGAGAATAACAGGTGAGCAGGGCAGAAGTGAGGTAAAGGGAGGGTTAACCAACACTAAAGAAACACACTGTTTTATAAGCTTTTCAAAAACAAAATAAAAGGAGCTCAAGAAGGAGGTGACTCAGAGGTCAAGTGTGTTTGCCACTCTGTGGACCTCAGTTTGGATACTAGTACCCATATCTAGTAACTTACTATCAATCATCTGTAACTTCAGCTCCAAGGTGATCCAATGCTTCCTTTTGGCCTCTGTGGGCAGCCATACACCTATGTGGAATGTATGTGCGCACACACACACACACACACACATTTTAAAAATACATACATGTTTTAAAACAATGGAGGACATGGAGTTTGGAAGGAAATAGATAGGGTGGGGTATTAAGATGAGTTGGAAAGAGATAATGATGGATGGATGTGATCAGAATACATTGTATAAATGTAAAAAAAAGCCTAGTGTCATGGTGCACACCATTAATCTCAGCACAGGGGAAGCAGAGACAGGCAGATTTCTCTGAGTTTAAGGCTAGCCTGGTCTACAGAGTTCCAGGCCAGCAGGCTATATAGGAGGACCCTGACTCAGATTGAAAAAAAAAGGAGAAGGAGGAGAAGGAACAGGAAGAATTTAAAGAATAAATAAAACATTATTTTTAAAGGGGTTTTGGCTGGGTGGTGGAGGTACACACCTTTATCCCAGCACTTAGGTGTCAGAGGCAGGGAGATCTCTGTGATTTCCAGGCCAGTCTTCTCTACAGAGCTAGCTCCAGGATAGCCAGGGCTATACAAAGAAACCCTGTCTGGAAAAAGAAAAAAAAATGGGGGGGGGAGTTGTTGACTAGAGGTACCATAGATAGGAAGATAACTCACCTTCCAGAAATCATAGGTTAATAAAAATCCAACTGCCAAATGTGGGCTATTTCACTGTGAGTTGCTGGTCACGAAGGTCCTAGAGGTCTTAAAACAAGAGCGAATGCTCTTGGCTACCCACCAGTACTCGATGGCAAAACCCTTTTAATAAGGACATTACATATTTAGTCAGAGGACATGAAGAAATCAGGCTTGTCCTGATAGGGTGGCTTCTTCTATGCTGGCTAACTTACACAGACCCAGAAGGTGCTTTGCTGGCTGCTGGGGGAAAGATTGTCAATACCTTACCTAAATGTTAACTCTTCAAACCACAACAATCATCAGCCTAGCTATGTATGCCTACTGCTGCAACAATGGCATGACAGTTATGGATGCAACCAACTACTTTCTGATTGGATTTCAGGTCTGCTCCACAGGAAAGAACTCATGGCTGGTACTGTAATCCTGTCCAAGAAGTAATGGTTGGGGAGGTCATGGACCCTAGATGAAAACCTGCTACTATTATTTTGCTAAGTGGACATACTGCCTTCTCAATATTTATCTCTATATGTAGAGCTAGTTCAACTCTTAGCCCTCATCAGACAAGCTTTTCTCCATGGACTACAGTTAACACAGTGACTCATAATTGGCCAAGTGCCAAAATAAATAACTGTAGAATTTTTGATTTTAAATAGAACAACTATATCACTCCCTCCCACCAAGGCACAGGAAACATTGTAGAAGAAGTAAGTGGGAAGATTGTAAGAGCTAGAGATTGGAGAGGACTGCTTCAAAACAATATCATCTAGATATAAGACATCCAGTGCATTCACAAACTCAGTGTTGCTATGGTTACTTGCCTAAGACCTACACAAGATGGAGCCTGTCAATATTTCACATAGACGGGATAGGGGCTCATGAGACTTCCCCTTCTTCCAGCCATCTTTAGCCTACGGTAGCCCCAAGAGAAGGGTGTCACGTGTTTCAGTGACATAACAAGTGATGCATTGCCCACATTCCAGTTTACAATCTACCCGCACGCGCAGCTAGGCAACCACATTTAAACTCAGTGGGTTACCTACACATGAGACACGGAAGTAGGAGGGAATTCTTTTCTGAAGAATAAAGGTTTCTGGGGTGGAGGGTAGGAGAATAAAACATGGTAATAAGGAGTAAAAATGATGAAAATCCCACACATATATGTATGAAACCATCAAATAATAAAAATAAGTAAGTTTTTTTAAAAAATAGACTCCAGTAATCACAGTAGCCATAAAGGAGGTAAGGAAGGCCTGGTTTTTTTTTTTGTTGTTGTTGTTGTTTTTTTTAGAAAACCCCAAGAACACAGAGCACACTCTGCATTTTCACTGACTATGTGTTCAGAACTCTCCATAAGTAAAATCCTATATAATCAAACTCTTATTACTCAAATATATGTTCATATTTTTACATGACCCAGTTTCCTGAAAATATTGGCTGTTGAATTATTTCATCCTTGCATCAAGGAGTTCCTTTTTAAAAAGCTTTCTATTTTGTATGTTAACTGTATATAATATATATAATGTTTATAAAACAATGGCTCACTTGAGACTTTTGTTTTGAGACAGGGTTCCACTCTGCAACCCAGCTTGATTTGAAGCTCATTAGCACATGCAAACCCTAAACTTATGTCAATCTTTCTGCCTCAGCCTCCTGAGTGCCAGGGTTACAGGAAGAAGTGCCATGCCCAATTAATGACTGGGACATTTTTATACATAAATATGACAGTCTTTATCATATTCACTAGTAGTGATTTTCTGCGAAAGTCATGATGTTTAAATACCAGTTCTAATTCTATATGACTCAACTCACAGAATATAGTACAGAAACTAAATGAGGGAATATAGCTGTGCCTTGCATATCTCTGTGTCCTCAGTAATCAACCTATATAGATACCTGTTTCCAGGTCTTCTTAGAAAGAACAAATAGAGCACAACTCAACATGACAGTTACACAAATTAAATTAGAGCATGAATCTAAAACCTAGCATTTGGCACCTCGTAAGCATCTAATAAAAACTAGCTATAGCGCACACGTAAGCATCTAATAAAAACTAGCTATAGCGCGCGCGCGCGCGCGCACACACACACACACACACACACACACACACACACACACGGCTCTAAGCAAAACCTTCCTACAAATGTCTTTGGGTTCTTCTCAAATTCAGAGAATAGCTCTTGTCAGCATATTGGGTTAGACATTTCTTGTCAGCATCTTGGGTAGACAGTCTATGAACAAATGGGTAGACATTCTATGAACCAGTAGCCAATCAGGATGCACTCCTCTCACATCAGGGTAGTTTGAAAGAAGCTTCATGAAGTAGGAGCCATCCGTTAATTATTCTTTCTTGGGCACCTCAGATTTGAGAGTTTCACTTGGACCTGGGCATGGTGATGTGGACCTGTAATCCCAGCACTTGGAAGGTAAGTAGGAGAAGGCTTGCTGCAAGTTCAAGGCTAGCCCAGGCTACATTCTGAGACCCTTTCTAAACTTCCTCTCTTCAAAATATCTTTAACCTTGATGGCATTGAGTAATCCTATTTATTTCCCCTTTATTAAAAGCAGGTTCCAATTGGGCAGTTAGGCTTAAAGGATCCTAAAGAATCTCTCCTCTGTTACTTTCATCCAGGTTTGGTAATGGTTGACAACAACGGGTTGCTTGGTTGTTGCAGATCCAAAGTAAAACACTTGCATCTCTAAATAAATATTTGCAGACACCCTGGCCTCTAAACTGAAGAGGCAAGGCCTCTGCTGTTGCGGTTACAATGGTCATGGTCTACGCACTTGGCTCAGACAACAGTCCTACTTACTGGAAATATGCCTAACTTTCTCAGCCTACAAGAATTTATCAAATCCCAGCTATGTGTTAGACATCACATTTTGCGTCGTGTAATCAAAGCAACCAAAAATAGCAAAGGCCCTGGTCTCATGAAGTTTATATTCTAGAAAATACTTAGGTGACAGGGAGAGATAGATGACGATGATGAAAAAAGTGATGTAGCAACTGGGAGATGAAGTGGGTGTGCAGGAAGCCCTAGCATCAGGGCTCAAAAAAAAAGGAGGGTAATTTCGCCTCTTTGCATTTTTATTTGGAATAGTGAGTTGGGGGGTAATTAAAGCTTTGATTTTAGATGAGAGGGAGTTAATGAGTTTGTAAAATAAACTTCCATTTTCTCTGGGGAAAATTGTTCTCACACTAGCTCCATGTACCCTTTTCATGGGCTCCAGGGGACTCTGCATTCATTGAATAAGAACATTGTGGGTTTCTGACTCATAGCTCACCTTAAGCCCACTTGACCAGGATAGGTCTTGAAGCCCATCCAAATGTTCCTATTCTATAGACGACTATGAACTATGGGACAATTTATGAGGTGGGGTAAAATGCGCTATGGAGTTCATGCATAGCACCTGCCATTTGTACAAAGAGCTTTCAGTACCCCCTAATTTTTGTGGTAGTGACAGAGGCTTCCTTCTTGCTTTATTGATTAAAAAACAAACAAACAAACAAAAAACCCAATTCTCTTTGAAGAAGTGTTCAGGGTGTTTCTTGCCCCCTCCCCTAACACTTGGTAAAAAGGATGTAAAAATATACATACATGGACATCTATGTATGTATATATGCCTGATGGCTAATGACTTGGTTTTATTTTCCTTGTCAAGTGTTTATATCACAGAAGTTTCATATGTCTTTTGGTTCTTTTTGCTGTAAACATCACAGGCATCTTCAAATTTCCTTCTTGACATATCTTTTGCAAAGTCTTCACTTGACCTGACTGGTGCCTTCAGACCTGGCAGATGGGTTGATTTTTGCACGGACTGCAACTTCAACACGCAAACCCGATGGCTTTTTGCAGAGCCGGTTTTCAGGCTAAGAGAAGAGATGACGGTTCACTCACCAGTGGGAAAATATTTGGATCATTTCTATGTGTTTCTCTATCCATCAGGTTGCTGGTTATGACTCCAGTATGTGCTAGCAGGTTTTTCCTTAAGTAGGTTTTTGTCTGAAATTATTGGCAGTCATTTCCTTGCCTAAAATTATTTCCCCCTGATTTGCTCATCTCAGAAGTACTACAGAAAAACCCTTCTTGCCTAGCGATTGCTCTTTCCCTCTTTAAGGTCTTTTACAAATGGGAACGTTGACTGACCGCCTAGGGTCCTTTTAGATTTATTCTTCCTGCCATACACTCAACTGAAGCAGACGGACATCTGAGCTGAAGAAGCGGGTGGAGGGCAAGGAGCAGAGGGTGTCCTGTTAGCTACAGGCTCCTGCTAACTGCTGGCGAGCCGGTCCGGGTTAACACCAACGCAAAGGGTCAGCGCCCTCTGAGTTGGGGGCCTCAGGCAGAGCCGCTAAGGCTCCTCCTTTGCTTGAGCAAAGACCCAGCAGTGCCGTTTTCCCCAGTGGTGAGGAACCACCTAGTTTGTCGCGATCCATTGGTTGTTGCTCTGCCTAGCGCAGCTCTGGCTCCTCGGAGTGGGGCTCCACGCAGACGAAGCTCGGCAGGCTAGAGGAGAAGCCCAGACCTGGGGCTGAAGAGGGATGAGGGGCTGGGAGGCGGGGTGGGGGGGATTTCCTCCCGCTCTCCCCTCTCCAACGGGAGCGGAAAATGTGATTTGCTGTGCATTCCAGGCGCGGTTCCCTGGGGTGACCTCTCCCACCCAGTCGGGCGGGGGGAGTAGACAAAGAGGCGAGGCGGGCGGAGAGGGGACCCCGCAGGGAAGCAGGAGGGGTGCAGTGGGCGGGAGCAGTACCGGGAAAGGGGGCGGATAGCGGGTCCCGAGGTGGCGACGGTGCCTGACCAATGGAGAGCCGCGGCCCCGGGCGCCGCGCTTAGCCGGCGGCATTTAAACGGGAGATCCGGAGATGCCCGACACTCGGTGCGCCCTTCGCGGACCTGGAACCCCAGCGCACCGCGGTAGCATCACTCTCCGTCGTTCCTCCCGCGCCGAGCAGAAGTGGCTCGGGCTGTGGTCGCACGCAGGGCCACGAGTCCACAGAGAAGGACCTGGAGACCCACAGCACTGACAGGTGAGCGGGGTGGCACTCGTGTGTGTGTGTGTGTGTGTGTGTGTGTGTGTGTGTGTGTGTGTGTGTGTGTGTACGCGCGCGCGCTTGCTTACGCGTGCTCTAGTGCCCAGGCTAGTCAAGGGATCCCCAGGGTCCGTACCACTCCAAGTCCCTCTCAGTTGTGGCGTAGTCCCTTGGTGCACCAAAGTCCTGGAGTTCGCTGGGGTGCGCCTTGAAGAATTCGAGCCTGGTGCTTTCTGTCGCGGAGGTAGATGCTTGGTGACTTCGCTGCGCTGGGTCTGTGGGGGGAAAGTAGGGAGAGGAGGGAGATGTCAAGAGAGTGCATCCCGTTTCTACTTGTCGGAGCCCGGGAGCCGGGTACACGTAAGCAGAAACCGACCTTGCTACAAGTTGCAATCGGAGATAGTGTCGGGGATGGAGCGCGGGGCTAGGTCTGGGGTGTCTGTAGGGGCGGCGGTCCCAGAGTGCTGAGTGGTAACTGCTGCGGACTTGAGAATTGGTGGCATGTGCGTTTGTGGGTATGACAGATGTGATGGAGAGTTAGGTAAGGCAGAATCCGCCAGGCTTAGCAACCTCTAAGAGTCGGAGGTCCAGTATCTCGTAGCTAGAGTGCATTGCTGCCTGCGGTGCTCCTGCGGCACGCGCCACACACTTGTGCTAGCGGGGCGCAGGCCTGCGGGTGGCTGTCTGTTCTGAGCCTCTTGGGTTCCATGCTCTCATCCGTCTTCTGCAGACGTGCAGGCGCCGGGCAGCCACCACCGGCTGGTTCCCACTTCCGCGGATGCCGGCTGATCGGTACCCGACAGGCACTCGTCTCGCCTCGCTGCACCTCGCTAGCAACTCCGCTCTAATATCCTCACCGCATCTGCTCCTTGCGGGTCCTAAACCATTTCAGTGAGCCCTCTCTAGACAGAGTGGAAGGCTAGAGCGAAGAGGACGTCGATGTGTCTGTCATCTTCCTGGTCCTAGTTATTTGCAGATTTCTAGTTTGGAAAGAATAAACTCGCTACAGTTCTGGACTGCCTGTTTTTCCCCTGGCACGTATCAGCTTAGTATTTTCCTATGCCCGGCTCAGGCGACGATCCACCAGCGAGGCTGGCGAGGACGTGAGGTGATCATCCTTTGCTGGGAATACCTTCTGAGAGCCTAGACTGGTTTGCTGATTGAGCTCAACAGCCCTCTTCTTTCTCAGCCGCATCCAAATCCCTACTCTTTGATGGAGAAATATAGCCTAGAAGTGAGGGGTTAAAATCTCCTCTTAACTGTTGGAGGGCAGAATGACGACCATCAGTAGGTAATTGGATCTCTTGGTGGAAAGAGCAAACCCAAGCGGTGCGCACGTCTGTTTATGTTCCCCTGAGATGGTGCCAGGATACGAACTGATTAAAACAATCTATTGTGTTCAGTGGGTCACCAGGGCTTTAAGCTGTCCCTGTGACTCCAGAGTGGTGGTTTCCTTCTGACTGCTCTTACAAGTTAAATAAATAGTGTAGAAGAGGTTAAGATAACCCCATCCCAGGGTGAGGAGTCTTCTTTCACCCCATGGCTGCCCTCCCTCCCCTCTTTTTTCTTTTTGGGACAAGGCAGACAGCACAGGGGACTCGGGAGTATGGGCTTTTCAAAGCAAAAAGGGAAAAGGATCTTAAGAAAACAAGATCCTCCCTCACTACCACCCCAACCAAGTGTACAGATGTAGGTGCTTCCATTATTTTCATCAGATACGCTGTACAGTTGGATTTGTTAGACGTTACTAATTATTTAAGGGTTTGTGTGTGTGTGTGTGTGTGTGTGTGTGTGTGTGTGTGCGCGCGCGCGTGTGTGTGTTTAACCCTTAGGTCACTGTAGGAATTAGAGTCTTTTGTAAACTTTGTAATTTCACAGCTTTCCCATTTTCTTTAAAGTTCACTTTGAGTGAAATGTTTTGGTAACCTACAATCTGTAGGAAATCCAGGTTGGCTAATATGGCTTTCACGCCAGTGCTTATACAGGGAAGAACAGAAACACATTAAGTCCTCACATCTCTCAATGTCCACCTCCTGCCCTTCTAAACTGAAGCTCTTGGTGACCTCAGTCTTAATTGTACAGTATCCAAAGTGATAGATCACAAAGAAACCCCACACCCTAGACTTCTCCCCCAAGAAATGCTTGGTGGCAGCAAAGCTCTGGAGTATGTTCCAAAATACAAAGCCAAAGATGCACAGGAAAACTCTAGCCTTTTATGTAAAGGGAAGAGGAGGGAGGCAGTTAGGAGCAGTGACTGCAGATTTCACTGAAGGCATTTACCAGGCAAGTGCTACCAGCCCATGTCTTACATCTGCAAAGAATTTCCTTTAGTTTTAACATATGTTCTTAGAAATGCAAAGTACAACAGGAATTCCTGTGACAAGAGAAGTCTTTTCCTTTGCAGGCAAACGTGAATATACAAAATAGATAATTATTAGATTTACAATATTCTTCAAAATTTATTGCATTAGAAAGCAAATCCACATGTTCCTTGTTAAATGTACTGTGCTGGATGTCATTGGCAAAGTGACTAAGGACATGTTTGGTGTTAGACAGAACTGGGCTCACATCCTGGCTATCCACTTTATAAACTATGTGACCTTGGATGGATTCCTGGTTAATAACAGGAAGACATTATTATATACCTCATATTTTATTGTGACATTACATGGACAGTATTTAGCATAATGCTTGACACAGTAAGGGCTCAAAATAAGAGGTACCTTTTTATTAGTGGCTGTGTTGGGCAGGAGAGACCAGAGGGTGATTTTGAATTTAAGCCAAAATCCCACTTTATATTTACATAGCTTCTGTTACAAAATGCATCATATTACTTGGCCATCATTCAATAGTGCTGTTTGATATTTATATTTTCTAATTCACTTCCTGTTGATACAAATATTGTATACAATCATTAACTTCACTAAAACATACATTTTCCAGGGAACTACAGAAGATATTTAACCACCAGGTGTCTCCTTCCCATTCTGTGCTGTGTTGGGTTCCAGCTTGACTTAACCCGAATAGGTGGGTTATAGTTAAGAGATTGCATCATGCAGGAAATAAAATTTATGATGTGTGCTAATCATTAATTTTTCTTATCTCCTTGATGTAACTTGTCTGAGAAATAAATCAACCTTTATTCTTATTAAGGAATTCTCCTGTTAATTTCTAAAGACTGATTCTAAAATTTAAATTAAAGATCTAACTAAAACTAACTTTCACTCTCCCTAAAGATTAAGGCCCAAGGGGAAAAGAAAGGAATGATTTTTACAATCCAGCTAGCCCATAAAGCCTTTGCAGTCAATTCCAGTGTGTTTTATGCCGGGAGAATGACATTATTAGATTTACAAAAATTTTGAGCCCTTACTGTGTCAAGCATTATGCTAAATACTGTTGCCAGTCTTTCTAAGGGTTGTTCAGAAGCAACAATGGACTAGTTCAGGTACAGATACCTGAAGTTCACTGTAATTCCTACCAGAAACCCCATTTAATTCACTGAGCAGGTTGCTTGGTTAATGTGAGAGAGACAATGAGAAATGCGCGGAAAGGAACTGGCCGTAGATTTCCTAAATACACCAAAAATATTGGAAGCAAGTCATCCATATGATTTGGATTTTCAAGTATCCAGACTCCAAAGACTATTCTTAGTGTGTTTGTGAAATTTTCAATAGATTACCAGGGCAGAGGTGGTTACTATAGTGTATCTTGCTTGTAAGTGTTTATTCTTGAACACTTAGGGAACTGCTAACAAGTGGGAGGCAGTGAAGACCTGTTTTGAGGGACTGTTCTTTGAGATAAGTGATTGGAGGAGGGCAGTGGCAAAAGGAGAAGAGATGAAGGTGAAGTGAAGTTTGCTGTCAGAGAAGGGTTTCAGAGAAAGCTCACTTAACAGCAGAAATGCATGAAGGGTGATGATAAGGTGGAGTTTAGAATGAAGCCTCGCACCGTCTGTAAAGAAGAACCAAGGCTTGCTGGGTATCATGGTATGCTCTGAGTTCATGGGATGCTACCCAATGCAATAACGTGAACAAATCATTTTACGAAATCACTATGGAGTTAATGATTGGACATGGGTGGCAAGACATGGGGACCTAAATCTGGGCCAGCATTTGGGTTGATTTTGAGTGATTCAGAGCACTGCTAGGGGTTGGCGCGGAAAGAATGGTCCTCCAGGAAATCCTTTCTTCTTTATTTCTCACACACCAGTAGTAGGTATAAGGCACTGCGCATTTGGTGGAAACACAGTTGCAATTTCAAGAGGGAAAACCCCTAATTCCTTGATTGAGTCATCAAGGCTAGTTGGTAGGGGTCTTAGATGAGGGGATGCTGACTGGCAGAACCTGGCTTCAGCCTTGCCTGTGTTGCTCCTTCCCATGCCCTTTCTCAAGTGGATCACCAGAAGCACACTGGGCAATCTACCTGAGTCAGCGCACTGCTGCGGCTTCTGTTCCCTGATGTTCTTGGAGGATTTTTGTTCGTTTGTCTTTGTTTTTAAACTTTTTTTCCTGAAACACTATAAAGTTTAAGAACTTGAAAGCCTAACAATAAACATTCAATATTTAAAAGAAAAAGCATTTTAAAATGGAAAAAATACTTTCTACACCCAGTAAATCTTAGTTTGAATTTTTTCTTTTCTTTTCTTTTTTCCTTTAATGACATAGGAACAGAAAGTTTTCCCAAGTTAAACCCCAAACTATAGCCAAGTAATTGTGAATCTATTGCTTTATTGTTAGGTTAAAACAAAATCCATAGTATCCTGCACAGGACCAAATAAAGACTTGAGACCACTTGGAGTTATTCCAAAAGAAAAAAGACAAGTATTATAGGAAGCTGTCTAGATTTGTCCCGAGTGTCAGGAACCAAAGCCCCTGCAGTTAGCTCATACCTAGACACCAGTGACAGTATTTTTAAATGCAAAGAACAGAAATTGTATCAAATTTATGTGGTATAATAATCAACCACTTAACAAATATTAATAAGCACCTCCTCGGGATTAGGTACAGAGGGTCAGATGATGCATTAGCCCTCATCAACTCTCAGAATAGGTATCTGTTCTATAACAGATGCAAATATGCCAGGAAAGAAGAATTCAGTCTATAAGCCTGAGTCCTGAGTTAGTCAGGAAAAATAAATTGCAGCTTTGTGAATGGATGTTTGTAGAACAGTATGGCCCCATGACATAAATTGCTATGTGCATTCAAAATACATCCACAGTGATCTTCAGGTTGGCCTCTGTGGCTGTGGACACTGAGACTCTGGGCCTGGAAGGAGTGAATTGGCTTGGAGGTTATTATTATTATTATTATTATTATTGGAATAAGATTGCCAACCTAGGTCTAGGGCCATCTATGTAATATTCCCCTAAAATTAGGAGTGAATATGTTTTATTTTAGCTCTTTGCCTTTTAGTTTGGATTCTGGCCCTCAACTGAGAGACATCAGAAACTTGTGACAATGTCTCAGATTCACATTATAGTCTCTGGGAGACAGAGTGGTCATGGATCAAGTTTCCCTGGCCTCTGGAGAAAAATCTGTACTATTTTATAACTGGACTATTTTCATAAGTGATGTTTTATAAGACAAAACAAAGCAATTAATTTTTTTTGTTGTGGTGGTCAACATGGCTCTGTTTAAAGAACAGGGATGTTGTAACATAGGCTGACAGAAGCCAGGGAAGCTACAGTTGGAACAGGAGTTAAATGTCACATTATCAGCTCCAAATTTGAAGCCGCTCCAAAGTATTAAGTTAATGTGGAAAAATGATGCATTTAAGAATATTTTTAATGCAACATTCAATTATCTTAGTTTGACATTAGCCTTGGGGTTGAATGGTCCTCACTTGCCAGAAGTTGTCCCTTAAAGAAGGTATGTCTTACCCTGCTTTTGTCTCTTAATGATGATTAGTCTAGATAATGATACCAGCTTGTCTGGTTTCCTGGAGACTGAGGTTACATTAAATGAGGTTATATTAATAAGCACTTAGTGGTCATCACATGCAATACTGGTATTCAGCGGGGAGAAAATGGATGCTTCACAGCTGTGGTCTTGTGGAACAAACCGTAGGCATGGGGCAGAGGAAGACTTAGGGCACTGCCATGGCCAAAAGAGAGGCTATGAATTTGACACTGTTCTCATTGAAAAGAAAATTCTTCGATGTTTTAATAACTCCTGGTGTGCCCCATGCTAACAAGTGTTACAGGCCTCAAGTTGTGTGGACTGACTGAACAAGTGTGTACATATTAACAGTTTCCCAGATGACTGCGTCTCTGGGAGAACCAAGGAGACTGTCTGCTGCCTCTAGTTCCATTCTCTTCCTGTCTACCCTGTCTTTTCTAAACAATCATGCCTCTGAAAGCGTTCCCCCTTTTCTGATTTGCTTTGTTTATTCCATTCATGTTCCCATCTCTCCATCTGGACTTCTTCCTGCCCCTTCCCCAGTTTTTTGTCACTTACTTATTTAATAAATATTCCATATGCTTGCCATTTATGAATCATATGGCAGTCCAGACTTGCTCACAATTCACTGTCATCAGTGCCTTTGATACTCATGAACATAAATATTCACCCACACTTATTCTATGGTGTGTTCATTTTCTACCTTTATTTCTTTATTCATGCTTATGTATTTTAGATGTAATTATCTACACACAAAATATACATGTGACATGAAAACAGAAGAAGGTCTATTTGGGGGAAGGAAGGACACAGGAAAGCAGTGGGGGAGCTAAAAATAAACACTGCACAGTGACAGATATGTATGAAAATTCATATTAAAACTCACTTTTGCACAGCAACTTAAATACTAAAATCAAAGAAATTAAAGGCCTACCTGGTCAACTTATCAGACAAAAAAATTCTGTACAGGGCTGGAGAGATGGCTCAGTGGTTAAGAGCACTGGCTGCTCTTCTAGAGGTCCTGAGTTCAATTCCCAGCAACCACATGGTGGTTCACAACCACCTGGTGCCCTCATCTGGCGTGAAGGTGACCATGCAGGCCAAACACTGTATACATAATAAATAAATCTTTAAAAAAATTCTATACATACATAAAGACCTATAGGTGAGTGGCATAGTCCAGCACTTCAAAAGGTAGAAAAGTGGAGGATGCAGAGATGGCTCAGCAGCTTAGAATACTTTCTGTGCTTCCAGATGACCTGAGTGCAGTTGCCAGTACCCACACTGGGTGGATTACAACTGTCTATAGCTCCAGCTTCAGTGAGTCTGAGGCCCTCTTCTGCCCTCCCCCGGGCACACATGACATAAACACACACACACGACATAAGCACACACACACACACACACACACACACACACACACACACAGAGAGAGAGAGAGAGAGAGAGAGAGAGAGAGATCATGGCACAAAGAACACCAGGCATCTCTGTCCTCTTGCCTCCTGTCCAATGGCCTTCCTCTTAGGCTGTTCTGTCACAGGCCTCTTGGTCTCTTTCCAATACCGGGATAGTGAAAAGTCTCATGTTGTCAAATTCAAGAATAAATACAGTTAAGTGAACATTAAAAAGATCACATGCAATTATGTGAGGAACTACTTGGGAGTTGGTGCAATGAAGAGATGGGCGCTGGCTGAACTTAAAGCTTGGCAAATTCACTGTGTGACTGTATTGAATTACTCAGTTTGATGGCTGAGATAATAATGGGAATAATATAGACAATAGCTAGTGATAATATAAGAAGTCAGTGCAACTGAAGTGTGTACTGAGCACAATATAAGATGTTAGATGCAATTACTAATTTTTATTAAATAACTTTCTCATTGTCTGTGTCTCCTCTTCTTTGCATCCCTCATCTAGAATGAACCGCACCGCCTATACTGTGGGAGCTTTGCTTCTCCTCTTGGGGACCCTGCTACCGGCAGCAGAAGGGAAAAAGAAAGGGTCCCAAGGAGCCATCCCGCCTCCAGACAAAGCTCAGCATAATGACTCTGAGCAGACCCAGTCCCCACCACAGCCTGGCTCCAGGACCCGGGGGCGGGGCCAAGGGCGGGGCACCGCCATGCCAGGCGAGGAGGTGCTGGAGTCCAGCCAAGAGGCTCTGCACGTGACAGAGCGAAAGTACCTAAAGCGAGATTGGTGCAAAACTCAGCCCCTGAAGCAGACCATCCACGAGGAGGGCTGCAACAGCCGCACTATCATCAACCGCTTCTGCTACGGCCAGTGCAATTCCTTCTACATCCCCAGACACATCAGGAAGGAGGAAGGCTCCTTTCAGTCTTGCTCCTTCTGCAAACCCAAGAAATTCACCACCATGACGGTCACGCTCAACTGTCCTGAGCTACAGCCACCCACCAAGAAGAAAAGGGTCACTCGCGTGAAGCAGTGTCGCTGCATATCCATCGATTTGGATTAAGCCAAAGCAGGCACATCCAGCCTGTCATAGCCATGCCGAGAGCCACACCTAAACCACCCGATTCCTACTTGGCTTAAACCTAGCGGTCAGAAGAACCAGCAGTTGCTTCCCGACTGGAGGCTGCTTATGCATAGTGTATGCGCATGAGTGTGCATGGGTGTTGTGTGTGTTTCCAAATACCAGCGGAAACAGCCCCTGCTAGAAGGCACTTCCTGTTACTCTGCTTCAGATGGTCGGAAACGCCCACACCACCGGACCCAAAACCCACAGGGGCAGGGCTGTAGTTGGCTTTGCCTTTGTGTTCCATGCACCCTCCTGGGCACCAGGACTTCACTTGAGAATGAATACTAACGAAGAGGTAACTCCGAGGGCTGCATTAGACTTGGAACCGCTCGGTGCTTGCCCTTTTCTCCCACAACCTATCCCTTTCTTTGCTCTCCCTGATATCTCAGCCTTAGCCCATGTCCCTAAATTAATGCATTTGATCGTGGGTGTAAATGTTTTCCAACCTGTGATGAATCTCCAGAATGTGAGGAGACGGTGATGGAGGACAAATGAGATGGAGGATTGACACAGGAGCGTTGACGCTGAGCACCAGTCTGGGACACTGAAATTCAGTATTAAGATGTCCAGAGTTTGAAAGTTGTTCTCCAAAAACAGTGTGAGCCTTACTTCGTGAAAGGCTTTTCCTGATATTTAAAAGAACCCAGATGCATGGAGGTGAAATATGAACACACACACACACACACACACACACACACACACACAAAACCCAATTTTCTGTGTCTGTCTCTGTAATTTCCTGACACTAACTGTAACCCAAAATTAAAAGTGAAATATTGACCACTCCTGTTTTAAGAACCAAGCGAGTGAAACAGAAAGAAACATGGCCTCCCATTTTACTTTGCCTCTCAGGGGGACAAGTGAGAGTCTTGCATACTGGGATAGGAAAAGACAAAAAAAAATCCTCCTTAGCTTAGTTTTGCTGGATTAACATTGCTTTTCTGTTATTCCTGCAAAATGCTCCCGAGATGCACAACATTGTGCTAAAAATCCTGCCTTTGCTGAATACATCTGCTAATAAGGAGTAGTCTAAGATGAGAGAGCTACCCGCTACTTTTGAGCTAGACATGAATGGCAGCTTTTCTGTTTTAGTTCTTGTTAGGAAGGGGCCAGAAAGGGGGCAGAATCAAAGGGATTCTGGCCAACTAGGTAGTGTCCAGAGGAGAGCGAAGGGCTGAGACTGCCTCTAGAAGGTCTATGAGAAAGTTCCATTAGGACAGCAGAGCGCTAGGTATATTAACAGGCCATCTATTCTCAGTGGGTCAGTTTGGCATTGTAATCATTATGCCCCCTATGGATGTCCTCTGAATACGCCTGGGCTCTCCAAATGCCTACTTAGCACTTATGGAAGGGCCAAAATGAAAGGCAGCCTTGGCACATTTGGCCTGACTAAGCAACACTCCTTAAGACTGAGATTCTAGCTATAAACGCCCTTTTTGTCTTTTCCTCTCAGAGCCACTAGTTAAGTTATGTGTCATTTGGAATGTGTTATTCACTGCCCATCGAAGCTGCCACCGTCAAAGAACCATTGGATGTAAAGAAACTATTTTGGTCTAGCTCTCTCCCATGTGACATCTAAACAGGAACCATGCTGTAAGACAAAAACCACCTTGAATCCCCGAAACACTGGGTCTCATTTTGAAAGTCGAAAAGTCGCTGCTGCTGATTCCATAGTAGATGAGTTTGTGCAAGCTGAGTGTGTGTGCGCTTCATTGGTACTGTAGGCTCCTTCCCTGAATCTTTGTGTCATCCACACGCACCACCCACGGGTCACAGGATGGATGTAATTTGAGCCCACAAATGCGAAGGTGAAGTTTTGAGGGGAGTGAAAAGCGAAAACTAAAAGAGGAAGAAACGGAACATTTAAAACCACACCAGAGAAGAAAGGTGACACTCAGTGCTAAGAAACACCAAGAGTCTTAATTCTGCCACAAGCATGCACTATTATTATAAAGTAAGAGTTAGGTTGGCGGCCACAGTCACCTTTCAGGAGCTTAGACCACAGTCTCTCATGTAAGTTGGATTCGGTTCACGTGAAGAGGATTGCCTCAAAATGAACGTCATGGGAACAATCAGCAGCATAAGTAGCCTTAAAGCACATCACTGGCCAAAGAGGGAAATGCCTGCCTTCCTCACTATGCCTAGACCAAGACCCTCACAAATTCATGCCCTTCATCATTTATCAGAGATGCCCTGTCCGTGGTTGATTTTGGACTCACCAGTGACATGATGATGTGTATTTTCTCCAACACTGTAGTAAAACTGTCTTATGGTAAGATAGTTGTGATCTTGATCTTACCTATTAAAATAATGCCAGATACCAAATATGAATTTTATGGTGTTCTCTTTGTGTTTGGTACTGAAAGAGAGAAACCACATACCTTGTAAGTCTGAGTGCTTCTTTGCAACTATCCTCTTCACAGCTCAAAGGTATAAGCGAAAAATCTGGAGGGAAGGATATTTCCACCGTGTGGAATGTGAATAAACAAAAAGTTATGGTTATTTAATGTAATTATGAATTCAAGTCCTTTGGTTACTGTGATTTCAAACATGCTTTCTTTCTCTATTTTATATGACGACCTCTGAGTTGGGCAAAGAAGAAACTGGCCATTGTATGTCGTTAGGGACTTTTGTCAGGTCAGAGGGAAACACGATGTTGTCACATATGAAGAGATGTTACCGAGTCAAGGATGAACTTACGTTCTTTAAAATTGGTTGTTGCTTGAAGGTTGACACTTCTGAAACATTTTAGGGAAGATTTAAGTGTTATTTTGAGATACTTATAGTGTGCGTATACAACCAAATCGCAGACAATGATGGCTAGCCCACAAATACATACGAACAGAACATTTGTAATCGAGAAATCTGAGCTGAAAGAAGTTCTATTGATTTGTCATTCCTCAAGATATTTAATACCATCTACATTGTGTATTTAATCTGCTTTAATCATTTTTAAACAATAAAGGATTATTATATAGGCTATGATCGAACTACCTTGCTACGGATGAGGGTGAGGTGGGTTTTAATGGTCTCATAAAAGCTAATTTGGCTTAAAGTTTTATGAATCTGTAATTAGAATTTTATTTTCACCCTAATAACATACTATATAACTGTTGCAAAAATAAGCAATCAATAAATTAAACCTCTTCTTTTTGTGTATGTGTGTTTGAATTTTAATGTGGTGGTTGTCTCTCAGTAGGGGCTGGGGCAGGCAGGCGGGCAGGAAAGGGGTCAGGGATTCCCTTGACCCAGAAAGGAGGAAGAAGCAAAGTACAATGAGCTCTCTTGTTTAAAGAGGAATCTATTCATTACACCCAGATCGTTCATCCATCTGTCCTTCTTTCCTTCCTTCCTCTTTTGAAAGATTTATTTTATGTGTATGAGTGCTTTCTCTGCAAATATGCCTGCAGGCCAGAAGAGGGCATCAGATCCCATTACAGATGGTTGTGAGCCACCATGTTGGTTGCCGGCAATTGAGCTCAGGTCCTCCTGAAGAGGACCAGTGCTCTTAACTGCTGAGCCATCTCCCCAGCTCCCCTCCCCCGATTTTGCCGATCCTCTTTGATTGCCATAGTGACACCTCAGACCCAGGCAGTTAAAAACAAAGGAGGCTGGCTTGAGACTGAATCACCAGCAGTCTCCCCAAGCACAGCTATATGGTATGGTTTTGACAGAGGCCTACAGAAAGTAGAGGGCTTGATGCACAGATTTGATAATAGCCTTATTACAGAGGGTTAAGGAAGACAGAGGAGGAGAAAGGTTTGGATTTAATAGAAGAAAGAGTTGTAACGAGGAGAGCTATCAGCAGTACCATGGGCTGACTTGGGGAAGATGAACTTGTTTTTCTTGGAAATATTTTAAAATGTGCTAGATATCAATCCATAGGAATACAAGGAAAGTTAGTTCTCGGAGATCATGTAAGTTCCTAAGAGTTCATCTCCCCCTGGACATACAGTTTTCTGTGGCATTGGTTAGCTGACAGCAGTTAACAAATCCCAGCAACCAGGTGTGTAAAGTGCTAACATTGCACGCTGTGCTAAGAGGTTGATTAGTGTTGTTCCACAGTTCTCAGGACAGCTCAATGAGGAAGGCACCGTTATCCTCCCCAAGAGAAAGACCTCATGTGGTCTTATTGTAAGATTTTTTTTCAGTAGAAGTAAAGTTTGCCAAAGAAGTAAAAATTGTAAGACTTTTCCTCTCCTTAACAAGAGAAAGCAGACCCAACTACTGATTATTGCTTAAGGACGTCCATGCTCCTATTAGGCATGAACAGGAGCTCAAGCTCAGAAGCACTAAGCTGAAGCTTATTTGCCCACCCCCTCCCCTTTTTGTATACCTGGGGAGTAGGGCGTGGGCTGGAACATCCAGGGACTTCAGGAAAGCCATATTCAGGCGGCAACATCTGAATAAGGCTGGAAAGTAGAGTGAAGTCAACACAGAAGAGTATCGTAGACTCAAAACTTTGCCTCCCACAGAAGAGTAAGGCATCTGAGAGCGAATTACCAAAGAGACTAATTTCTAAATTCGCGCCGTTCTCCTGCCTCTGTCATTTTTTCTACTGGGTCTATAAGCGCTTGTCACTGTGCGCATACTCGGCAGATAAACAAATTCTAAAGAAACAGAGAAAAAGCTGGAAACATGATATATTGGTAACCTGGAAATAACAGATCAGGGAAGAATTATGAAAAAAATAGCCAAATAGAAATTGTAAGGTTGGAAAACTAGTAGCCAAAATAAAAACTGATTAGAAGGGCCCAAAAGTAGATTTAGTCTCTTCCTCCTCTCCCTTCCCTCCTTCCCTTACTGCTTTCTCCTTTCTTTCTCATGGAAAGCAGTAAGGGAAGGAGGGAAGGGAGAGGAGGAAGAGACTAAATTTAAATAGGAAAACTCTAATCCCAGCACCCAGGAGGCAGAGGCAGGAGGATCTCTGTGAGTCTAAGGCCAGCCTGGTCTCTATGTTGAGTTCCAAACCAGCAAGGGCTTCATAGAGAAACCCTGTATCAAACAAACATACAAGCAAAAGCCCAATCAAACAAGCAAAAATCAAAACAAAAAACCCAGATATGAAAGAGCAAATATCACTCTTGATCTTACAAAAGCATTTTAAAATGCATTCTGAAAACACTATGAACTGTATGAAAACATAATATATATATAAAAAAATTAGCTCATGGGCCCTGGGGAGGCAGCACTGAATACCACTGCAAAGAACAAAAATGTGAAGAAGAGGTGGGAAAGACAGGAAAACGGAGCAGTGTGCTCTATTGAAAGAGGTGAACCAAAGACTTGATCGAGGTGACCATGGTTGATTCTGGGCCAAGCCCTCTTCTTGACTTTGGGGAACGTGACAGATGCGGTTTCCTGCTCTCATGGAACTTGGAGTTACCTGGTGAAGACAAATGTCAGAGAGGCACTAATGCTAAGTAGGACTGCCTTGGCGCCGAAAAAATAGCCTGGTACCTTATATATAGAGAAGCTGCTGTGGAGACAGACTCTGGAGACCAACTTAAGTTCAGATTGGGCTTCCAGCACTGCATAGTGGTGGGCTGCGCATGTGAGGCAGTGAAGAGACTCTCCTCCCTACTTGCAGCCACGTGGCACAGACAGGGCAGGTGCCACTGTGATGGGGGAAGAGCCACTAGCCAATCACATCAAGTTGGGGTGTGGCTACTGGGACCCCAGGTAGAAAATCGAGAGAACTCAGGTACGCGCTCTCGCTCTCTCCATGCGGTGTCCTCCAGAGGGATTGGATCGCGACTTTGGTGGAGTGAGCTCCCCTTTTTCCTTTCATTAAAAATACCTGTTTCTATTGAGCTAGCTTGGTTATTGATTTGTGCCGACTTGATAATTCGTCATCACCACTGCCATAAACGTGGTAGAATGATGGTAGGAGGAAGAGAAGTGGAAGGGTTGGAGCCCTATGGAGAGGGGTGGAATGCCAGATGTAAGGGTGCTGAGCAACAGCCCATGCTGCCACCCGAGGGCCGTGTCTGGGTCTGTGGCTCTGCAGCCTCCGGGGTCTCTGTTGATGTCCGCAGCCCATGTTACTACCAAAGGCCATGCCGATGCCCCTGGTCTGGGCTGCCACCTGGGACCGTGTCAACGTCCGAAGGCTGAGCAGAGCCCGAGCAGAGCCCCTGCCCCTCACCTGGACAGAGCAGGAGAGATGGTCCCACCTACCCACCCTTGGTCCTCTCGCTACCTATGGCAGGCTGGAGAGCTGGCCCTGAGAGTGGGAGAGATGGCCTGGTCCCTCGACAGCTACTGCTTTCACGAGTACGGACCCTGCACCTCATCTGGCCCTGGGATGTAAGCATGGGAGGAGAGCCAGTCCTGACCCTTGCCAGCTGCGGAAGGCCAGGAGAGTTGGAGTCACCCTTCACCTGGGCAAAGTGGGAGAGCATGAGGACTCACCAGTTCAACTACCACTCAGGCCCAGACCCAGGACTTTGAATTGGCCCACCCCAATATCTCTTCCACCTAAGCACTGGAGCATTTGAAGGGGCTGGTTCCACAGAACCAAAGCTGCAGGATCTCCATGACACAGGACAACAACAGGATCAGAGAGGAGTCCTAGTGAGGATCTAGTATTGATGGTGTAGCCGAAGCCAGAGGCCTTAACCCAGACCAATGACTCATTGCAATGAACATTTGCAAGCAAAGCTATTTGGACAAAAGGGTATACTGGGTGACATACTGTGACACACAGCTGCTTAAAAGATGAGATTTTTCTTCCTTTGGGGGCTGGAGGTTGCAAAGGCAGAGGGTAGATATGGAGGGACTGGGAAGTGAGTGGGGTTGTGGTGCATGATGTGAAACTCACAATCAATAAAAAGTTTTTAAAAATAGCAAAAGAAAAAGTCTGATTATACTTTTTTGTCTTTTATAAATTTTATTCAGAGTAGATTAACAGTTTAAGAAAGTCCAATTTGCGAATAGTAAACCATTAGAAACATTCTTAAGCGACATTTTGATAATAGCCAACCTAACTATGGATTATAGGCTCTGATGACATATTCTAAGTCTTCCTCTTCTTCTTTCCCTTCTAGCTCATGTTTTGGCAAGCTGACTGGAAGACCGCCTAATGTGGCAGTAATGGAGGATGGAAGACTTTGCCTTCACTCTCTAATTACCATTAAATCCCAAGCAGTCTCTTCTCCCTACTCCCAAACTATGTTCAAACAGAAGAGGAGTTAACGATCTTTTGTCTTCTTTGGAGTTGTGTGCACTATTATCAGCTAAACAACCGAACCAAATTTTAGGGAGGAATCTACAGTGTTTATGGAGTTGCCCATAACATCTTTACATACTCAAATTACCAAAATTGCCGGAAGTAGAACTGAAAGTCTGAATTTAGCTATCTTAAGCAAAGAGACTAAATCAGCAATTAAAGTTTTTCTGGAAAGTAAAGCCCACCTAGAATGACTTCACCGTTCATATAAGTTCTTGACCAACTTATCCTTGAAGATAGAGGTGATAAGGTCAGGAAGTGGTGCAGTGGGTAAAGTGCTCGCTGATGAGCCTGACCACTGAAGTGAGAGCCCAGGGCTCATACGGTAGGAGAGAACTAAGGCATGAAAGTTGCCTTCTGGGGCTGGAGAGATGGCTCAGTGGTTGAGAGCACTGGCTGCTCTTCCAGAGGACCTGAATTCAATTCCCAGCAACGGTGGCTCACAACCATCTGTAATGAGATCTGGCACCCTCCTTTGGCGTGTGGGCATACATGGAGGCAGAATGTTGTATACATAATAAATAAATAAATCTTAAAAAATAAACAGACAAATAAACAATAAACCCATTTATACTAATATAAATTTTAATTAAAAAAAAAAGCCGGGTGGTGGTAGCACACGTCTTTAATCCTAGCACTTGGGAGGCAGAGGCAGAGGCAGGCAGATCTCTGTGAATTCGAGGCCAGCCTGGTCTACAAGAGCTAGTTCCAGGACAGGCTCCAAAGCTACAGAGAAACCCTGTCTCGAAAAACCAAAAAAGAAGAAAAGAAAAGAAAGTTGCCTTCTGATCTCTGAATACATACTTGACCACACACACACACACACACACACACACACACACACACACACACACCACTTGCACACATACCCAACACATGCACACACACATGTACGCATGCACACACACAAATATAATTTTAAAATTAAAAAATAGAAGAGTAAACACTTCTACCTCATCTTATAAGGTCAGTATTACTTTAATACCAAATTTATGGTACGCTATGAAAATACAAGTATACATCCCTTATGATTATTGATGCAAAATACTAGGTAACTAAATTCATCTCTCTCTCTCTAAAAATAATGTAAACACTATTACCATGTAGTTATATGCCCTAGTTCAGGGTTTGTTTTAAAATAACTTGATGCTATTTATCATGCTAATGGGATGCTGGACATAAACTGCATGATTATGCAATAAAGCAGACAGACAGCTCATTTGAGAGACCTTAACACCATCCATGTTACAAACACTCAACACATTCGGAGAGGAACCTTCCCACCTAAAATATGTCATCTGTGAAAAGTCCACACTGATACTTAATAGTAAACCACTGAAAGGCTTCTTCTTTAAGAAAAATAGTTAACAGGAAATCTTTCCCCCAATTCTATTCAGCATCATACTGGAGCCTCTACCCAGGACAGTTACATCAGAAAAAAAGAATAGATTGGCAAAAAAAGTAACAATATTTCTATTTTCACGTGACTTTGTCTTATAAATAGACTTTTAAGGAAAGAAGGAACAGAGAGACAAGTTAAGCTAGGATACAGTATAACAGACAAGAACTAATTATAATTCTATATAATTTTATACACTGACAATGAGAAATATGATTCCATTTTCAATCCTATAAAAAGAAAATATGCAAAAATGAATGAAGTTAGTAAAAGAAATAAAATCCTTGCTTGCTGAAAATTATAAAATATTGCTTACAGAGACTAAAAAATACCAAAACCACCAGGCTGTTGTGGTGTACACTTTTAATCCCAGCACTCAGGAGGTTGAGATAGGCAGATCTCTGAGTTCGAGGTCAATCTGACCTACATAATGAGTTCTATGGCAGTTAGGACTCTTACACAGAGAAACCCTATTTTGAAAAACCAAAAACAAAACCAAACCAAAACAACAACAAACAAAACAAAACCCAAACCAAAAACAAAGCAAAAATTCACAAAATCAAACAAAAGCAAATCAGTGGAAGAATTGCTATTTATCGCTCCACAGCATCATCACAATGTCTGTCAGCTTTTAGCTGGCTTCCTTCTCGAAACTCACAAGCTGATCCTAAAATTCATAACAAAATCTAAACCTCAGAACAGTCTAAACAATCTTTAGAGTCTAACAATATTGAAAGATTTCCTGATTTCATAATAGACAGGAAAAAACATGCTTCCAGGACAGGCATCCTCTGACAATCATTAGGTTAGGGACAGAAAGCTCCCATTTCTCCAAAACTCTTATACCCCAACTCCATTTTAACTCTTCCCTACACACCAGTAGTAACTGGTTTCTTAAATTACAGAGTCTCTCGTCTACCTTCCTATAGTTTCATCAATGAAGTGTGCACCTAAAACTCAACGCTCTCAAACCATTAGTGAGGAAAATAAAGGCTTGAACTACGACAGTCTTATAGTCTGGATGAATGAATAAGCATATAATTGATAGTGAATGTGTAAGATCCATTGTGAGTTCCTCAGCTTCAGCATGGCCATTTGAACTGAACAGAAGTTACACATCTCAGTGATTTGGGTCTGGCTAATCTCACTGCATTGTGTTTTCTTATTTGTATGATTCTTTACAATCAAGTTTTAATTAAAAATAATCTTCATGAGGATCATCACATCCACCTCTCCTGGGCAAAAGAAAAGGTCACTTCTAGACCCAACTTTTTGTTTTAAAGGAGTAAAGAAGGTTCTTTTTTTAAAAAATTTTTATTGATTTTATTGAGCTATATATTTTTCTCTGCTCCCCTCACATCCTCTCCCCTCCCCTTCAACCCTTTCCCATGGTCCTCATACTCCCAAAGAGAGTTCTTAAATTGAGCTGCTGTTTTGTAAAGATTGGCGAAAAACAGAAAAAAAAATCTTCGTGAGACAAAGGCAGAAAGAAAGAACTGAAAACTCACAGGTGGAAGAGGAGACATCATAACTGATCCTATAGAAATAGAAAGGAATATAAGCGATTACTGGGAACAGCCAGACAAAAGCAGACTGAGTAGTTTAGCACACATGAGCAAATGTCTTGAAGCATTCAATGCACCAAGGCTATGTCAGGCTTTAATAGAAAACCTGAACAGCTCTTAGACTGATACGGAGTTTAAATTAACAATCACACGCTCTCAATCGAGAAAAACCTGGGACCATGTGGTTTTCCTGACTGATTTTAAAGATTTCAAAAAATTTAAAAAAGTTAATACTAATTCTTTTGAAATTCTTCCAAAATTTTTGAAGAGGAAGGAAAGCTTCTAAATTCATTATGTAAAACCAGTGTTACCCTGGCAAAGATATCACAAGAAAACTACAGACCAATATTCCTGACAGACAAGATTCAAATGTCATTAATAAAATATTAGCAAACTTAATTAAACAGTTCAATTACAGTGCAGTGGGTAATTGCAATTATTATTGGGATGCATGGGTACTCCAACATATAAAAATATATTAATGCAATTAATTAATGTATATGAAAAAGTATATATATATATATAGATTATCACGATAACCCAGTGTATGCAGAAATGGCATTTGCCAAAGCTTAACACCCTCGTACAGTTAAGACCCTCTGAACAAACTAAGAACATAAGGAAAGCACTTATTTATCACAAAGGTCGCATCTAAAGAACCAAGAGCTAGCTACACATCCAGTGGTGAGAAACAGTGAGATCAGAAAAGGGCCAGGATGCTCACCATCACCATCTCTACCTATCACACACAGCATGAGGCATTATTGCCATAGCGATAGGCAAGAAAAACAAACAGAAGATTCCAACACAAAGAAATAATAAATTCAGTAAGGTTTCAGTGGGTTTGTGTGTGTGTATGCATGTTTATGTAGGTAAGGAGTCAACCTTGAGTGTTGTTCTCAAGTGGTGTCTACCTTGTTTTTTTTTAACTAAAAATCTCTTACGTGACCTGAAACTCTCTGATTAGGCTAGGCTGGCTGGCCATCGAGCCCTAGGGATCTATCTACCTGTCTCCATCTCCCCAGCACTGAGATTACATGAACACATCACCAGGTAGGGCTTTTAAAATATGGGTTCTGAGATCTTGGGTCCTTATGCTTGCACAGCGAACATTTTACTATCGAGGCCGTCACTTCAGTCTTACAATATTAATGCACAGAAATCAGTGACTTTTCTAGACTTTAACAGAGAGCTACCTGAAAGAAAATAGAAAAATGTGTCATTTAAAATAACATCAAAAGATATTCTGCTGTACTCATAGACCAGAGCCTAGAATAATTGTCATCAGAGAGGCTTCCATCCAGCAACTGACAGGAGTAGATGTAGGGACCCACAGCCTAACATTAGGTGGTGCTGGGCAAATCCTATGGAAGAGGGAGCAGAAAAACTGCAAGAGCCAGAGGGGTCAAGGACCACAAGAAAATGGCCCACAGAGTCAACGAACCAGGACTCATAGAGGCTCACAGAGACTGGATAATCAGAGAACCTGTATGGTTCTGACATAGGTCCTTTGCATATGTTATGGCTGAGTAGCTTGGTGTTCTTTGTGGGACTCCTAATAGTGGGAGTGGGGTTGACTCTTTGGTCTGCTCTTTTCTGAAGCAAACAGAGAAGGAGTTGATCTGGGGTAGAGGGGAGTTAGGGGAGGTAGAGAGGCTATGAGGAGAGGAAGAAGGGAAACCTGTGGTTAGAATGTAATATATGAGAAAGGAATAAATAAATTAAAAACATCAAAAAAGAATAAAATTATAGAAAGTTACCAAAAGAGCTGAAAAACTTGTCTACTGAAAACTGCAATACATTAGTGTAAGAAAATAAAAAAGTTATGTGTCCAATGACCGGAAGATTTAACACTGTTAAATTGTCCATATTACCTACAGCAATCTACAAATTCAGTGCAGCTCCACTGCTTTGAAAATGTCATTGGCATTTTATATAGGTAGAAGAAAACATTGTAAAATCTATGAAACCACAAAAGACCACAAAGGAATAAATCAATCTTGAGAAAGAAAAAAAATTGCACAGCCGTAGTAAACATGCATTAAAAACATAGTAAAAGTGTGATATTGGAATAAAGATGGGCATGAGCAAATGGAACAAAATAGCAAGTACAGAAAACAGCCTCATGTATATACAATCAACTGATGTTTGACAAGGGCTCAGTCTACAGAATGGGGGTAAGGATCACAGGTTAAACAAATGGCATGGGAAAACTAGCTATACACACAGAGAGAGTTAAATTGCACCATTCTCTTATGCCGCACACAAAAGAAACTCAAATGGATTAAGATTTAAATGTCAGACCTCAAATTTTAAAACTCCTAGAAGAAAATATAGGGAAACAGCTTCTCTCTCTCTCTCTCTCTCTCTCTCTCTCTCTCTCTCTCTCTCTCTCATTAGTGTGTGTGTGCATGTGTGTACACATACACAAACGTATGAAGATGGGCACACCTAATGCATGACATTAGGTGTCTTCCTCTACTGTGCTCCATATTATTTTTTGAGAGAGGGTCTCTTACTAACCCTGGAGCTTACCAGGTGGCTGGCCAGTGAGCTCCCAGTGTCTTCCTGGCTGCCTCCCTGTACTGGGGTTATAAAGCACACCTTGTCATGCCTTTCTTTCTATGTGGGTACTGAGGATCTGAGCTCACTTTCTCAAACTTGAGCATCAAGCGCTCTTCCCTATTGACCTATGTCAGCCCTAATGGAACACTTTTATAGCATTAGCTTGGGTAATGCTTTCATAAGACTGACTCCAAAACACCAACGAAATCTAAATCAACGAGGAGTACTGTATCAAACTAAATCTTTCTCCATAGCAAACAAACAAACAAAAAAGGAAGACAAATTATGGAAGGAGAAATTATTTGCAAATTATCTAGCCAATAAAAAGGTTAAAACGTAAAACAACAGGAGATATTCCTACAACCTAACAGCAAGGAGAACAATAACAGCAGCAATAACAAACCTCTGCATTACAAAAGACGATCTACAAAGTCCAACATATATATGAAAATGCCCGAAATCACAAGTCATTATTGAAATGCAAATCAAAACCATACTGAGCTATTACCTGTTATGTGGGAGAGTGGCAATTATAAAACAAACAAATGAGAAACAACAAATGCTCACAAGAGCATAAAAGAATTGGATCTCTTACGCTCTGCTGGAAGGAGTGCAAGATGGTAGACTACACTAGAAAATGGCAAGAAGGTTCTTCACAAAAGCAGAAGCAGAACTATCACATGACCAAAGCATACCACTCTCCAGGCACACCACTTGGGTATACTACAGGTATCAGAGTCAGCAAAGAATAACGATGTCTGCATCACATGCTTATTGTAGCATTATTCACAATGACCAAGTTACGGAATGAGCTTAGGTGTCCATCAAGAAGTGAACAAATGAAGAAAATATGAAGTGTGTATCCAGTAAGCATTATTCAAGCATAAGAGAACAAAATCATCCAATCTACGTAGGAAGTAGAAAAAGACAAGATCTCCTGAGTAAATTGGGAGTGTGGGGGTCATGGCAGAGGACAGAAGGGGAGGGGAGAACAAAGGAGGGGAGCAAAGAAAAAATACAGCTCAATAAAAACAATTCAAAAATAAAAAAGTAAAAGAAAATAAAAATAGACGTGCAAAATTTAATTAATTAATTAAAAAAGAACAAAGTCAAGTCATTTGCTGGAAAATGAGTGTAACTGGAGATCATCATATTAAATTAAATAAATCAGATGCGGAAACACATTTTTCTTTCATATGTTGAATCTGTATCTTAAAGAAGATATAGAAGAAGAATGATCAGTATTTGGAAAGAGGAAGGGGACAGGGAAAGGGGAACGAGATATATTAGCTGACCATGGCCACAGTACATGACATGTATGTGTTAAAGTATAAGAAGGAAATCCATTATTTTATACAATAGATGTACATTAATTAAAAAGGCAAAAAATTAAAAACAATTAGTATATGACCCAGCAAAACCTACTATTAAGCATTTGTCCAAAGGAACTGAGAATCCTAAATATCAATGTAGTGCTATTTATGACAACCAAGAGGTAGAAGCACCAATTAACAAATGAACGAATTTAAAATGTTACACACACAAACACACACACACACACACACACACACACACACACCCCAGAATTTTGTGAAGCCTTTTAAACAATAATTCTGCAACACTGGTCTATCTTTAGGATATGGTATATTAAATAAGCTAGTCAAAGAAAGACAAATACTCCACATACTTGAGGTCTCTGGACACACATTGTTTGTACCAGAGTCGAATGGCTTCTAGGGACAGGGTAGGATGGGGGTGAGCAGTCACTTATCAACAGGCACACTCTCACTTAAGCAAGGCAAACAACTTCTAGACCTCTGTTGTCTGGCATTGCCCCGCTAGTCCCAGACACTGCGTTTTTACTTGACACGTCATTCCAGGTTGGGTTTATGTCTTACTTGTTCAAATAAAACAAAATAGAGGCAATTGAAGATTTTCTTGCATGTAGAATAACAATTCTCATCTTTGCAGCTCTCTCTTCTCATAAAAGAAGGCCTCCACACTGAGGTTAACAAATGAACTCTATCGTTATCTATGCTTCTTGTTCCCCTTTCCTTGTGTGTCATTAAGTACCGGAGCACACACACTGCTTCCCTGGCTTCCAGACATTGTCAAGAGTGGCAGCATTGACTCCTGGAATGTGGAAGTTTATTACTGTATCTCAGTGGCAACTAAAACCTACATGTGGGGAGGGTCTTGAGAGGGTACAACGTCCTTTAAGAACTACTCTTTCTTTCTCCACACGGTGCCACTGTCCTTACTTTCATTTCCTTGTCTTCTTTAAGGGGATGTCAAGGTGACTCAGCATGTAAAGGCACCTGCTGTCAAGTCTGATAACCAGAGTTTAATTCCCAGGAACCACACGGTAGAAGGAGAAACCAAT
The DNA here is from genome assembly GCA_004026605.1 of Ondatra zibethicus. Lineage (NCBI taxonomy): Eukaryota > Metazoa > Chordata > Mammalia > Rodentia > Cricetidae > Ondatra > Ondatra zibethicus. Next base: position 91,396 of record PVIU01004230.1, read on the forward strand.
TTCCCCAAGTTAGTTGTCCTCTGACTTCCACATGTGAGCTGTGGCATGCAGGCATATGCACACACACACACACACACACACACACACACACACACACACACCCCACTCAGAATAAACAAACAAACAAACAAATACATGCAATAGAAAATTTAAAAGAATCTTTTTAAAATTTTGAATATGGAAAATGGAAGACCTTTCCCTCCTCTGGCCTCATAAGCTTGGTCTGTTAATGCTTACCTCTCCTGGGCATATAAATTAAAGAACAAAGCCCCTGTGCATTAAAAGACAAGGGCAGGAGATGGAGTAGCCTATTGAAACAGTTAAGTTTGCAGTCAGCACAATAATGCTCTGTAACAGGTGGCACCTTCAATCGGTTTGAAGCAAACACCATCGCACACACTGTCTAATAGAGTTAGTTCTAGGGGTGGTGAATGTGGAGCTTCAGGCTCAGAATCAGCTTACAGGCAAGGTTTCACAGAGGCTGTAAACTTATAAAGACTGGGCTGGCGTTAGAGAGGAGATTCCCAAAACTATCTTGCATGGCTAGTGAGTGGCCAGAGCCAAGAGCCTCCCAATGTAGAGCTCTCTTCAGAACATACAACTTTCTCTAGGGAAAATGACCCAGGAGAAGGCACACCACTTCTCATGATTTTATCTTCAATGCTGATCCTTTCATACCTCGTGCCTGCTCTGCTAGAATCAAGTCTTCATGTTTTCCCACAGTCAAGAGGAGGGTCCCAAGACTTTACCTCTCAAAAGAAAACTTATCAGGAATTTTGTGACTTTTAAAGCTATGATGCTGTCGGGTTCACAAATTAATAAATGTCATTTTTGTCTTAGCTTGATTTGGTTTTCTGTGACTTGCAATCCAATACTCCTGGACAACATCAACCCCGGAATGCCCTATTTTATTTTGTTGGTCAACTTGATACAAGATAGAGTTATCTAGTCAAAGGTATCTCTAGAAAATTGCCTATAGGCAAGCGGGGAGGGAGGGCATTTTTTTAATGATTGATGTGGGAGGGGCCAGCCCAGTGTGGAGGGCGTTATTTCTGGGAGGTGGTCCTGGGTTACATTAGAAAGCAGGCCGAGAAAGCCATGAGGGGTAAGTCAGTAAGTAGTGTATCTCAGTAGCTTCTGCTTCAGGTCTTGCTGCCAAGTTTCAGCCTTGAGTTCCTGCTCTGACTTCACTTTGTGATGGGGTGTGACCTAGAATTGCAAACGGAAATAAACCCTTCCCTCCCTAACTTACCTTTTGGTCATGGTGTTTATCACACCAATAGAAACCCTAACTAAGACACCAAGTCACTAGGAAAGCTTCCAACAGTATTTTTTGTTTATTTCTTTTTATCTAGTGGGCTTACCTCATTGCAGGCAGAGGCGTGTCATACTCACAGCTCCGCATCTGTTTAATGGTATTGCCTATTGTCAACTTGACGGGATCTAGATTCATCAGGCATGTGCTTCTGGCAATGCTTGTGAGGGATTATCTAGATCAGGTTAACTGAAGTGGGAAACCCACTTTAACTGCCAGACTGAATAAAAAGAAGACAAGTAGCTGATAACCAGCATCCACAGCATCCTACTTTGGCTGGTTCCTGGGCAGCTCTCTTATGTGGCTAAGACTTCCCTTACAAGACGGAATGAATCCTTTATCTGTGAATCAAGAGAAACTCCTTTGGTGAGGGCATTTTATCATGGTAATAGGATAAGGATTTAGGATAATCTCTCAGTGGTATCCAAGCTAGTATTGTAGAAGGCAGAATCTTTGCGTGTAGAGGAGCTATCTTCCTGCCCAGCCCGCCTAGAACTCTGTTTTACAGATAGAAGTTAGCACTTAAAGTCGTGGAGGGACCTGTTATACTATCTATACCCATTCCTTCTCACTCTCTGTCTAAATATCAAATCCACAGATCTTCAGTATAGGTCAAAATTTTGTATCCCTTGAATTTTTTATGTAAACCCGTCAAATTTGTATCATTTTTATTTCATTGTCCTTGTGTGCTCATAGCATTAACATTCTTTACTTTTATCTTTGTGGAGTTTCATGAATTCAGTGCAGTCATCTGTCTCTAACAAACTAATCTTCTGCTATTTAATTGAGGGCTTTAAAACAAAAATGAAATATACTTTTGCATACATTATTTCATTTAATACACCTTAATTTTTGGAGAAATGCAGTACAGATATTCCCATGATTTCCATTTAGATGTGAATAAGCTGAAACCAGAGGTGAAAATGATTTGCAAGATGTTGCATGAGCAATTGCTTTCTTTTAATTCCATGGGAAAATGTTTTGGAATTAAGAGCAAGTCAGAACAATGAAGACCCTAAGAGAGACATACATGGATCTAATCTACATGGGCAGTAGAAAAAGACAGGATCTCCTGAGTAAATTGGGAGCATGGGGACCTTGGGAGAGGGTTGAAGGGGAGGGGAGAGGCAGGGAGAGGAGCCGAGAAAATTGTAGAGCTCAATAAAACCAATAAAAACAATGGTAGGAAAAAAAGAGCAAGTCAGGAAAAATGATATTTTTCCTTTCTTTTGGTTTTACACTGTGGAGGGAGACATACAGTGCATGGGGTTCATAAAAACTAGACTGGTGTGACATTCGTGTGACACATTTACAACCTGGGATTTCATTTCCAGTAATGGATATGGAATCTAGGGTCTTGCATATGCTAGGCAAGTGCCCTATGATAGCCCTAACCTAGTCAATGAGATTTGATATTGATGAGCAGCCCTATGGGGGTTGGTTGGTCAGGAACACTCTTAGGGATACACTAGGAAGACTTGGATGACACCGATCAGCTTCCTACTCCAGATCCGCCTGTGCATTCTTTCACTTGATCCACATGCTGGAATGTGGGAATGCTTTCCCCACACCCCTTGGTTGGAGCCCACTTTGGCTGTGCTTACAGTAATGACAGAGTTTGAAAGTTGAAGAACCCATAATGTCTCCCAGGCATACTACAAAGGAAATATAAGTCATCAGATAGTAGGATCTGGATCAGGGCCAGGATAACTCGACTCTTCTTGTAGAAGGTGCCATGGGATCTATAGTGATGGCAGGTGATGGGGGAAGCCTTCTCTACTTTATGTCTTGTCTGAAAGATGATAACCATGATAATAAATTTAGTGCCACATTCTTTACAATGCGTTCATCTGATTCCTAGAACAAAGCCATAAACCATAATGGGATCCATGACGCTTTCAATTATTTGACATTCATTTCTACCCTTCACTCTTTTTCTCTTCCAACAGAATTGGGCTTTACTGGACAAGGGACACACTTTAGAAACTACAGGAAATTGTTCCTATCAAAATTTAACCGAGGATCTCTAATGGGGGAGAGACAAAATGTTTTTGCCATTGTGTCTGCTATAAATATATAGACATTTTATAACACACAGGGTTATAAAATGGGTACCCCAGATTCTTTTAAAAGTCATAGGTGATTGAATGGTATTAACACCTCAATTAAGAAAAGTAATTTTTCTTTGTTAGTAGATAGGATATGTTTGTAGCATTGACTTTTTTTTTTTTAAGTATGAAGGCATTTCACAAAGTTCTGGGGATGTTACATTGAAATCCAAGGAGAGGCTGGGACTTCGAAGGGAAGGGGAGGGAACAGCGTCTCCGCACTGGTGATTTACTACCCTAATTATTGGTTTGTTTGGCTTGGTTTGGTTTTTGGAGACAGAGTTTCTCTCTGTTGCCCTGGCTGTTCTGGAACTCTCTCTGTAGACCAGGCTGGCCTTGTTTTTAAGGCCAAAAGAGTTCTTTTCTTCCTTTGGATACTATAAACACTTGAATGCCAGATTCCTACCAAATTCCCCCATCAGTGTTTACTCATTATTCCAGAGGAACTGGACACAACTCAAGTCAGATTTAAGGAGCTGTTAATGCAGATGAAATGTTAAATGTGAAAATCCACTAAATTCCGTCTGCACCATCAGAAGCTGTAGTCCTGCATTTTTCTTCTTCCTCCTCCCCCCTCCTTCTCTTCTTCCTCTTCCCTGAGATTTGTCACATGATCGATTGAAGATCTCTTTATGCTTACTTACCTCTCACCTGAGACAATCTCTACCTGTGAACAACAACAACAACAACAACAACAACATTCCATCAACAACTAATAGCACACTTGGGAAATGATGAATTAAGACCATGGAAAAGAATCCTGTCTTGGGGAAAGCTTTGGGGCTAGGATCATGGCCATGTCTTGGTCACCTCTCTTCTTGATTTTGGTTGTCAAAAAAATCCTTCACCTGGAAGATTGGGAAAAATGAGAAGAAAGGAGGAGCAAGGCTCTGAGATAAGACTTGAAGACAGACAGAAGGCACTTAGGAAAGAAACTAAGATTTAGTGGGAAGAAACTGTAGTGAAAGGAAATGAATATATGAGACTGAAAAAGATAAGCGATGGGGATTTCTAAGCAGAAACCCTGTGTGCCGTATCATGAAGTGAGTCAATTGTGCTAGCCCACAGTTAAATGCTGCTAGGAGTTTTATGTGGCAGCCCAAGAATAGATTCATTGACATTGCTTGTAGTTTATTCTACACTTTTGGGGTGAGGAATTGGTGAGAGAGGTACCAAGTAATTGGAAAATATTAATGAGGGCACTTCAGTGATCACACCACTTTGAAACAATCTGGAGGAGGAAACATTCTGTGTTTGGGTAGTTCGCTGATGATGGTAGAGTCATATGTGTGTGCTAACCGAAGACAGCCTAGTTTTTAATACTGAGAAAGGCTTTTACATGGTTATAATGCTCCCCCCCCCATTCAGGAGGGAATTGTGAATTTGTACAGATACAAGCACATTTCTAGGCAGGGAGCACCATTTCTATTTCTCTTAAAATGAATCATTTACAATAAGACAAATATACTTTTTATAACAAAAATGGAGGGGGAAATGAACATAAGCTAAACATTCAGTGATTCAGTCCCCAACTGCGACTTGAACATCAAAATTAGTTCAAATAGCGCAACTAAAGTGTATTCTCGACTATTAAGTTAGCTATGAAAACCAGAATTTTCTGATTTGGGGACTTGGGTCTAGAGGGGGGTTGGATCATAGACTGGCCACAGTGGCTTGGCCATGGCTTTGAGTCTTGAGGACCTCACAGATGAGAAGTGACACTCAGGAACAAAATTATCAGCACTTTTTTTTTGTAGGAGCCCACAGAGCTTGTTACTCTTTGAAATTATACGGGGTTTGACTGACTCCCCCAAACTGCTTCCCTGAGAGCTGAAAAGCCGTGTTCTCTAGACCCCCGAATATGAGAGAGTAGATGAATCCTGCTATTGGTAGGTAATGTGATCTGCCTTTTGTAGCAAGCCAGAAGCCAGATGTCCCCTCCCCTTTGATCTGAATAACACTTTAGACTGCAGACAATAAGATTGGTTTTAAATTTATTGTCTCTTTGATTTCTGCATTCTAATGCTTTTTAAATTCTTTAAGCAAGACAAGGCTATATATAGGCAATTGGGGTGGTTCAACGAAGGCCAAAAACTTGCCAGTAGCTTATGAGTGGGGCCAGGCAGTTCCGTGCACTTTCTCTCTAAGGAAACAAAGCCGCTTTACTTGGGGCAGGAACTTCAATCCAGTCATTTCACTCTGAAACAAAGATTCTGGCTTTTAGTCTCAGCCATAAAAATGCTCCCTCCAGAACATCCCTCGTAGTAAAGCACCAAAGAAGTTTAAGTGAAGAAACCCCAATCTGAGCCCCTTCCTCAGCTGCTATGCCACTGCCTCTCTGTGAACGATTTCTTTTTGTTCTTCCTGGTGGCATAGCCTGTGTCAGCCATCAGGTAAGGCAGAGTTTAATTTCACTGTTCCTGCAGAGTTGCGAATATGAACCCGACTTCATCCAGGGGGCCAGATATGAGGAGTTAAGTAGCCTTTGGGAACCTCTCTCAATGACTGTCACCAAGCAATATAAAGTAGGCTCCCAATTGAAAGGCTGAAGCCATTTGGCCCAGTTACCACTCACTCACAGGCGTGTCTAACTACAAATGATAGCCCCCCCAAGAAGCCAGCCCATTCTGGGTAGAACACTGGTTGCTGGTGGGAAAAGGTTCAAGTCTCAGCAAGCTTTCATTACTTTGAGCCAGTCAAGGCTTGCCCTTGTTTCTGCCTCCTGCACAGGAATAGGGGAGAAGCTCACACCAGCACAACATTTAAAAGCATTCCCATGGTCAAAGTCTTACCTGAGCCCAGTGACTACCTGCAAAGCAGTCTGTGTGGTCCCATCCTTCATAGTTTAGGATGAAGTTGAATTAAAAGTACCCAGAGGTCTGACAGGCACCATCTTTAGTCTGAGGTAAAAGAAAATCTTTTCAGACCTGGGCACCCCTTCCTGAGGGCTTGACTCTCTTATCAAACCTCATCCCAGCCACCTCTGCCCCTACCCTTGTACTGTGAGCAAGATAAGACTGTCTTTCAAAAACCTTTACAAACGGATGTAGCAGTTACAGCACAAACCCTGCCCCCATCTGCCGGGAATGCCCTTCCAGTTTCTTTCAGAAGACAGGCTTCTAAAGCATGCAGTTCAGAGGAGGATGAGAAAACAACCAACAAAGGCTGGTCCCCCACTCCCACCCCCTTGCTTTCTGGGGTGCAGCTCATCTTTGCAATGTGGGAGTGGAGTTCAGTCTGACCTCTTATGTCAACACATCTATCATATGTTCCAGACAGTTTTCAATCAATTCCTTGGATATCAAGTATTAGGCTATAAACCATTTCTTTCTACTTTATGGTTCTGAAATATGAACTCCAGCCACAGCTGAAGCTTTTAAGTCTGCTGTTGATGGCTGCCAAGGGGAGCTCTTCACCAACCTGAAGGGCGAGCGGCAGAGGCGACGGGCTCAGGAGGACAGGTCTTCTGTTCGCTGGATCATGCTTCCGCAGGACATTCTCTCAGCAAAGTTTGAAGTTTTGAAGAAAATCCAGGGCTCAAGCTGTATGGGTGTTTCATTCAGGGCCGAGAAACTTGGTCTTTTAATTTTAGCATCTTAACAGTTGTACATCTCCATCAACTGCTGCCCACTGCAAAGAATCTTCTCTAGCATAGATTCAGAGCAACCTTGGGCATATGGTCACAATAAGCATAAATATTAAGAAGGCAATGTGTGCTCATGACCATCTCGTAAAATAATAACAGCTAGTTCTACCCCAGAACTTGTGACCACCACAGTCACGGACTTTTGACCAGGTTATAGCACCAGACATGACATTTTCTCTTGTGGAACAGGTCTAAAGTCCAGTCAGAAAGCCATGTTATTACCGAGCAATCATGCCACTATTGCACCAGCGAGCATCTCTTGCCCAGCAGTTTGGTAATGCAACACGCATGGTCCATCACTGGTCATTACTGGTCACCACGGATGACTTTTCCTCTTCAGGAAACTGCACAGTACCTCCCAGTACTATGAAAGCTGGCAAGGAAGGAAGTTTCCAGGTAGATTTCAGATTGATTTCTCTGTTTCTTGCAGTCAAAGCACCATCTATATACACTACGTTGCATCTGGGTTTCGGTGCTGCAAGCTGCCGATACACTTTGGCGATAGTTTCCTCTGTGGTGCAGACACTCTTTAACCACATACTCCCAGTTGTCCATTCTTGGGGCTATTTTCTGTGCCACTGGAGTTTTTCTTAGAAAACCCTTGCTTGTTCCAAACCTGGGAGTGTTTGACCCATGCTTTCTTCTACCAGTAGATATGTTACTATGAAGAAGTGGTACTTACCAGTGTGCTTGTTAGTTTTCTAGGCCATTCTAAAAGACAATTAAAACTTATCTTGTTGGTTGTTTCTACATATATTGTTTACCTTGCATTATATCTCAAAGCCTCTGTACACTTAAAACTAATAATTTGTCCAGAGATTATTTTGGATTTTACATGTGCACAATGTTATCTATGATTGAATTTTATTGCTTTCAAACTTTTACTTGTATTAATTATTGAAATCATGAAGACTTTAGGAAGATGGTGACTAGAGGTCACAGTGGCATGCTGGCCTTGCTCTCAGCTTCACTCAGAAAACTTAAAAAACATTTCACTACTATTTATAATATTTGCTTATGATATTTTTGATAAGTATGCCCTTAGCATGTTTATTCTACTATGGTAAGAATATATTCTTTATAATCAATTCTTGATAAATCTTATGAAATGCTTTTGTGGGACATCAATTAGGATGATCACTTTTCCCATTATCCTAATACTATGGAGGATTAAATTGCTCAAATTTCCAATATTGAACAAGTGTCGCCTTCCTGGAGGTTTCAATCCAATTTATGCACGGCATATTCTCTTTTAACATATTATCTGGATCCAACTTTCTAGGCCAGTTCAATATAATGAAGAAAACATGCAGTCAGAGGACTTTGGTTTCATTGCCAAGAGAGTAAGACTCAGTCTTGATATATTTCATAATCTGGGTATAGTTTTCAGTGAGCCCACTGAACTACAGTGGTTTTCTAAAGATAAGATTTTCTCTAGGGTCTCAAGAATGCCACAGCTCAGTGACTCTTAATTTAGAAGATGTTCTAGTATTTTAATATCTGGGCATTGATGTCACAGCATATAATGTGGCATATTTTGGCAAACATATAAAAAAACTGTAACACTGAACAAATGAGCTAATCAAAAACAATTTCTGTAGAAGTGTTTTTTGATTTAAACTGTGGGCTTTTATGTTACTTATAAAATATTGCTATACTTTATATCATTGCCCGAAAACAACAACAACAACAACAACAACGAAGAAACAAAAAGCAGAAAGAAACATTGTACCTCTGCTTGGTGCCAGAACACATGTAACTATATTCTGTTACATTTCCCTAGTATATAACTTTCCACCTGTTACTGGAAGTCACCAATCCCTGTGTCTCCTCCTTGAGAAATGTATGTTCTAGTGGAGCTGTTTTGGATAAAGCCTAGCTGGGTTTCCATCTTTTGTTAGTCTTAAATGTTTAGCCAGACTGTTCTTTGTTGATTAGGTGGATGAGGAGAAGGGGATGATATGTGATGGACTTACAGAGACCTCACTCTTCAACTCTACTTCCAGCAGAATTCTTGGAAATGAGCAGTAACACAAGTTAGTAATGACCGCATCAAATGGCTGCAGAAACATCTCCATCACACACCAGAGGGACATGAAACCAAGATTTATTAAAATACCCTTAACATATTCACAAGTAGTGCAGTGAATGCAATTCTCTGGAAATTCAAAAAAATAGTGTTCTGTCTCTTAAAACAAATCAACAGAATATCAATAGATTAGGATAAATATAATCTATCACAGAGATAGAATTTCTTTCAATAGGCAATCTAAATTTTACTAACCAATATATATTATGTACAAAAATACACTTGATATAATGATCAAGTAGTGTCAAGAAGGAAAAAATTATATACACACATATTTTCATTATGTACAAATCAATATTGGTTCCTTCACCTTTTCTTTTTAAAAATAAATACTTCATTTGGTTGCAAATTACATTTACAGATTCAACTCATGAACATTTCTCAGTGTTGGTTGACAAAATTAAATATGCAATTAGAAATACATATTATTTTTAACTTAAAGGGAAAATACCCAGATTCAGTTAGCTTATTATGCTTAAAAACATCCAAGAACATGTAATATAAGGTTTCATGTCTATAAAGTGCTTCTCCTTCTCAAAGCTATTTTATTGGTTAAAATTCCTTAAAGTTACACCTTATGAATTGGTCTAATATTTGAATAGAAAGACTGGATTTTACCAGATTTTACCATGGCAAAATAGCCAACTATGCAGGACATGCTTACATTTCTATGAGTGCTTTTAAGAGCATAACAGTTACTGTTAATCTGAAAAGAACCACAAAATGTCAACATCTCAGTTCAGATTGTGGTAGATGTTTGAGTCATGAGCAATAGTAAGAATGGAGTGGCAATAAGAAGTCTTAGGATTCAAAATGTTTGCACAGAGGTCAATTTGTCCAGCAGCACAGAAAGCTGAGAGCCCAAGCTTTAGGCTGGTCATAGCTGCTCCAACGGATCAAAACTGTTCTCTAATTAGACATTTTAAAACTCTGTGAGAGACCGAGAACTAGAACACCCCAACCTTTTTAATAAAGCAGAACGAAATGAAAAAAAGAAATGCATTTTCCACCTCTTTTATGGATTTTCCCCCTCTTTGCCTAAGTGATGAGGTGATGGTGACATTAACAAGAGGCAGTCTCAGCAGTGTGTCTCGCACAGGCTCCTTGGTGACAGTAGTGCTCTGTCCAAACCCTGAAGGCTGGAGCACAGGGCGTGAGAGGGCTGAGGGGCATTCAGTGTCTGTGCTGGAGAGGAGAGAGTAGCTGGGTCCAGGGGAAGCTGCAGAGGTCCCTTCGGTGGAGAAGGGCTATGATGTGTGGAGGAAGTGAAGGTTGAAGATGAAGCATGGGATGGAGGAAAGCGAGATGATGTGGCTTGTGAGCAGGTAGAAAGGTCCTTGGGCAAGTCATCCTTGTAGCAGAATCTGAGCTGGAGTTACTGAGCTAAACCTGGGTCAGCACAAAGTCTGTCACTGAGCTGTATAACAACACAGTACACTTCTATTTGCCTAATACAAATGGCCTACGTCATGGTATTATCACGGCAAAGGCTGTGCAAAAACACTGCACTGGATTTGTTCAGTTTTTCTTCTCTCCTGTTTCCTGGTTTTCCTCTGTCATCCCCTACTGCTTGAGATCTCAGAAGGTGGACAGGAGACACTGCAAAAGTCACAGGAATCTTAGGAAGCAGCTTCCATGATCCCAGGTGGTGCTAAGAAAACTAAACCAAACCAAGCCAAACCATAAATGAGTTAAAGCGACTTACATTTCTGTGGCATCTGACTCATATTAGGACGCTAACTGATTTCAGAGAGTTTCTAGACATGCAGGCCAAAGCTTATTTTCCAGGCAAAAAACATGATCCCTAAATCAAAGTCCAGTGAGCCTGCTTCCCACACTAGTCTGGATTATAATTCACAGACAGAAAACACTGTGATGAATTGATGACATGCTTCCACTAAAGGCTCTTAAAAATTAGCCAGGGTCTAATTTGTAAACGCTCTGCCTTTCGGAGACTGTCTTAGATTGTTCCCTTAAAGGGAAACCCTTTTCCCTTAAATCACATAATCCTCAAAGATTTCGCACACAGTGGTCAGTAGGCCAGTGAGGCATGGTATTTGTGTCTCAGGAAGTTGTAAAATAGTAGAATTATAAAATTAATGATTTAAAAAAAAAACCTGTGTCTCTGGTAGACTTCACAAACTCTATTCAAATCACTGCAGACAGAATCACTTCAAGACATAGATTTGTTTCCAAGAGTAGTGAATGCCTTCCAGGCTCTGTGGGGAACCACTATGGAGACTGATGGTCAGATGTGAAAAACTTAGGCTGTATCTAGAAAGAGAAGATAGGAAAAAGAGGCTGGAGAAATGGTTAAGAGCACTTGCTGCTCTTGCAGAGGATCCGGGTTCAGTTCCCAGCCTCCATATGGTGGCTCACAACTGTCTGTAACTCCAGTTCCAGAGGATCTAACAGCCTCCTTCTAGCTTCTGCACCAGGCACACAGGTGGTACACATACATACATGTAGATGGGCAAACATACACATGAAGCAAAAATAAGTACATCCCTCTAAAAATGAGGAAAAAAGATACTTGGAATTCACAGAACATACCTACAATGTAAGTATTCTAAATGCTCTTTGGCCCTTCAACTGGAGAGCAGTACAATTTGGGTACGCCCTACGCACCTTTTTACACCTTATAGTTATAGACTAGAATTACAATTCATTCCATGGATTCCCAGAGATGCTCATTTTTGAAATCTATCAGTCATTTTATGGTGAGGCAGAGAAACCTCCCTGGGTGCTGAGTGGTTTATAGGGCTGGGCTTTTGTTTGAGAAATATCAAGTAGGGAAGCCAAATTAGGTGAACAATTAGAAATACCTTGCTTTATAAGGTAGAAGTTGAAGAAAACCCTGGAAGAGAACAGTAGAGGAGAGCAGGTATGACTTTGGCAAACAGCTCCTGGTACACACTTGACTTCTTACTTGATATAAATATAACTCACTGGAAACCCACACTATTTATGGGATTAACATTCTCTCTAAGACATTTTTGCAGCTTCCGAGGTGGGGAGCAAAAGGAGTTCCAAGGGTGACACTCAGCCTTGGTGACAACCCTATTGAATGTGGCAGAGCCTGTCTGTTCCCTGGGGTGTTCATTTCCACCTGAGCCTACTGACTCATTTGTGTTTTGACGGCTCAGGGCTGTCCTGTTTCACAGGAACCATGAAAAAATACCACGGAATCATGGAAGTGGTCGAATCAGACTCCAGTAGATTCCTTGTATACCTAAGACGAAAATTATCCGAGGACAGAGTTCGAAGTATGAGGTATGTAGTGTATGGAGTATGTAGGCTTACTTTGTTCCTTAGAAAAACAACGCAGAACAGCAAAACAGCAAAACAAAGACATAACGGGAGTTAGGTCGGTCTTCTTCAGACCATGTACTTGATAACAACAATATGGAATAAAGTGTAGGGTTCATGTGAGCTACAGACTGAAGCAAAGAGAAAGGCAGAGAATAAAAGGCATCAATGACACTGGCCATCTCTAGGGTGTCTGAAGGGCTGAGATAGAGTGCAAATGGAGGCCAATACGTTCCGCTTAAGGACAGCATAGGGCTTCTTTTGCTTGTCTAGGTTTTTTTTTTTTGAAACCTGATGACACCTGAAGAGACAATCAGCGAGCTACCATTTTAATGTGCCCATGTATCCAAGTAAGCTGTTACGTATTCAAATTCTCTAAGTGTGATACAAGGCATTGCATTGCAGCAAACGAGGGTACTGAGCTGGTCTCGTGTGAAATGTGCTGAGACTCTCTCGGATTCTCCACTTTCCTGCCAAGCGTTATCTTGAGGGAGCTTGGGAGATTGCCCATCCTTGTGAAGGATGGTGAAATTCATAATGAGGGTTCCTTACAAGGTGTCCTTACAGCTGACGGGGAAGCAGGAACGACACAGCACGCGCCTGTGAAACTGAGCCTGGGTGTGCCTGGATCCGCGTGCCACCAGCATTAAGAACGCTTGGTAAGACTAGAGGGGAAGGGCTGCTGGACTGGGTTTTGGGGGCGCTTTTCTTTAGGTCCGTTCTGTATCGGTCATAGCTTCTAAGTGGCTTTCCATTGCTGGAAGATGAAAACCTATCCGATGTTGCCTGCCTTTTGTGAGACGTAAATTTCCTTCACAACTCTTATCAGTTTGGGAGGAGACTCCCTTCACCTGCACTGCAGATGTCCTTATGCAGATGACGTAGCTGACCTGGGTGGCAGCTCAGTTCACCCTCCTGCAGGGTCCCTCAAGCCACGCGAACTAAACTATGGAGTTTGATGCTCGTGGGCTTCTGATATGCCACTCACTTATAAACTCCCCTCAGGGGAATCCAGAGGAAGGACATAGACACATCCAGCTCTAGAATGTGTGCCTTTCTCTACGTGGCTCTTTAGAGAGTAGATTTCCCAGGACAATCTCGACTCTTTCAAACCCATAGTAAAGGCAGCCTGACATAAGCTGCGGCTGCAGGCGGGCGGCTGGCGGTTTCGTGGCTGCTCACCAGCCACAACAGCCATTCGCTTGCACAGATGCTTAGTCAGGACTCCTACCTCTTTGGATTTCATAGTATGCTCCTGTTTTGTGATTCAATAATTAAACTTATTTGTAGGTGACCAAATCTATGGATGCAAGTTTCCCATCATCTTTTGGTACCTTTTTGCTTCCTTTGATAAATACAGACAAAGTAAAATGAAAATGAAAATGAAAATCAAGGAAAAACCAGATTTACCACTAGTGATTTTTTTTTTACACAATTTAAACTACTTTGTAAAATAAGATATTTGGGGGAAAAGTATACCTTTCTATTTTTTTCATGTATCTTGCCATATCATGTCCCCGCTTACTTTTTAAGATTTATTTTTAATTATGTGAATACATGTATGTCTGTGTGTAGGTATGTGTATGACCGTGTATGCATTGTGTCCAGGGAGGACATAAGAGGATGTCAGATTGCTCAAGACAGTGATTGTGAGTTACCCAACATGGGCAACGGAATCCAAACTCAGGCCATCTATATGAACAGTATGTGCTCTCAACTACTGAGCAATCTCTGCAGCATCCTTACCACAGCTGGTTTTGTCTTTGACTTTTTAAATGGGGGGGGAGTACTACAAAATAGAATTAGGATATTAGAAAACAAAAAGGCGTCTCCCCCCGACCCCAGTATGGTCTGGTTCCCAACGGCCTGGAGGATCTACTGTGTTCTGGAAGGACAGATAGACAGTGCCACCTGTGATGACTCATGAACATCTTAGAGACCTGAGGTGACATCAACCCCACTGAAAGCCTCCTGTTCCCCTCATCCCATCCCCAGGACCCATAAGGTGTAGGCTGTGCAGACAATGCTGACATGACTCCTGAGGTAGAGACAAACTTGCATTTTCCTTTTGCACTTCAATACTAACAAGGATGCCACAGAGAACAGGATGTCTGCAGGCGCAATTTGCCTTGCTGGTTAAGTCCTTTGTTGTTCTTTATAGTTACAGTGAGAATAAAGAGAAACAATGTACAAAAGGCAATAGGAAAAGAACAGTGATGCCAAGGCATTCTCTTCACGGTAGGTTTCTTATTTGATTGTCTATTTTGTCTCGTCCCTTCATTTTGATTAAAATAAACCATGTAACCATGTCCCTTCCTTCGGGCCACTGAAAGACAATTAGCACCTACATGGATGTGGCGTCCATGACTTGGTAAATGCCAGCTACTCTTGCGTCACATGGTTTGCACTGTGTCTGGCTATGGTACTGCTTTCCTTAGCTTGCATCTATTCCCAGAGTGTCCCTGAGTGGGGTGGGGTGGGGGGGAATGATGACTGGCAGGCAGATTCCAGGAAGACATTTAAGGTATCTGGCAAGTTCCAAGGTTCGAGAAAATTGCTGAGGCAAGAGGCAGGCTCCACAAGACAGCCAGAGGTAGCCAGATCAGCAAGGGATGCAAGATTCTGAGTAACTCTAGACTGTCTCCACCAAGAGAAGAAAGCACAGTCCTTCATTACATCGAGGCTTAAGAACACAGTCTTCAAGTCAATCCTCAATTCATGCCCAGTCCTCTTGTTTTCTCACCAGGGAAATTCAAATAGCAGTTGTCTTGGGGAGAAAAATGTAGGGAAAGGGTCCCAGGAAGCTTTTCTGATTTAAGGGCCAGAGTGAGAAAACAGCCTTCCCCTGAAGGTCCATTCAGAGGTTAGTACTAACACAACCACCTTGCTTGCACTTTACAGCAGAGAACTTCTTTCTGACCATCCCGTTTTGGACAGCAAATGGTCCCTGGTCCCTTCCTTCACATGCCTTTGAGTCAAGGCCATGATGAAAGTAGACATTTGCTCTCCTGTCTGGAAACTGCTTGGGAATGGTGGAAGAGACCAGGCGGCAAGTGGTGGAGTACGGTGTAGACCTCATCTGCCTCTCTGCTTAGCACTCATTCATTGTCCACAGTGGATCCGATGCCACATGGTCCCTTGCCCAAGCGGACACTTGATCCAAGTCTGTCCTGCCCTGTTTCTATTAGAAGTTGGTACAGAATCTCTACTGGCCAGGAAGCCGTGCTAGCTGTGTGGGCCGATCTCAATGGCCAATGTTTGCTCTTAGCATCATAACTTAGTCTCCAGGATGCGGTTTAGGGCTATTATCCTCCCTCTCTCTCTCTCTCTCTCTCTCTCTCTCTCTCTCTCTCTCTCTCTCTCTCTCCACCCATGGGGAATTTTAATCTCTTTCCTGTTCATTATATTGTAATTGTCATTATCAAAAATCATTTCCCTAGTCTGTGAGATACACAGTGTTAAACCTCTTCAAAAACAGTTCTGGTAAGTTTCAACATTTTTGTTGAAAATGCCATAGGATCTTGGTACAACTGGGTCAAGATTAAGACCAATACAAAAACAAAACAAAACAAACAACAACACAATGTGTGAGGAACAAGGCTTGAGTTCTCTCACGGCAATCACCACAAAAGAGGTACCTCTTTTTCCATGATGTTATACACTGGGACGCTTAGAAATTCAGCATAAACTAAAATTGCGGAAAATTTTGGTACATCTTCTGATTCTTTTATAGGGTGGGCTTTGGACTTCTATAAGAAACAATTATCAGATATTCCTGTAATATTCCCATACATAGCACTGCATTGTTCCCGTGGATTAACAAGGGACCCCTCAAAGGGGGCCCAGGGCACTTCCTGCAGACGACCTCAGAAGGACATAAGCAAAGCAAATGTTCTGTAACAGATCTGTCGGGAGCTCCCCTTGGCACTGGTGTCTAAAGGAGCACTGGGCGGTGTCCTCTCGCCCTGAACTTTCCTTCTGTGTTCATCTTAGCTGGTGGCCACACTGGCTTCCTTCTGACGCAGTCTTTCTTTCTGTTCAAGAAGAAAGCAGAGCCATTGTCATTTCTGCTTTTTAAACATTTTTGTCTCAAGTTTTGGTAACTTTCTCAAATTCTGGTCTGAAATGGTGAGTTATAATTGTACTAAATACCACAGAAGTGGCAGTGTTTCTATTGGTTTTTTTCCCCTTAGGGAAAAAAAATGCATCAACCTACTACACAGCGTGGGGGAACATATTCCCACTGCCCCACTATTGCTCTTCATGGAAGCACGAACAGCAGCTAATGTTTAAGGAACCCTATTATGTAACTGGAACTCTACATGCCCTTCCTGTTGCCTCAAAATAAGGTGGTATCATCATTGCCCTCTTTCCCTTGAAGAGAACAAAATGAAAGAAACCTTACTAAGGTCTTAGGGCAATGCTGAGATTTAAACCTGGGCTGTCTCCTTCCCAATAATCCTGGGTTCCTACTCACGCAGCAATACCAACTGTAGTATGGTTAATGTTAATTTTCAACTTGACAAGGTCTGGAATCAACTGGGAGCCAAGCCTACTGACGGCACACCTGTGACAGATTATCTTGATTCGGATAACTGAGGTAGGAAGACCTGCCCACTACGGGTGGCTCCATTCCCTGGGGTGGGTTCCTGGGTTATGTAAGAGGAAGACAGTGAGCTGAGCATTACGGTCACTGCTTTCTGCTTCTTGACCGCGGGTAGAATGTACCTGGATGTCCCGAACTCCTGCTTCTGTGACTTCACCACCACAATGGACTATAACTTCCAACCAGGAGCCAAAACAAACCCTCTTTCCCTTTAACTTGCTTTTGTGGGGTGTTTGATCACAGCAACAGGAATGGACACTAATCCAGTCTGTGACACACAGGTAGAGAATCACTGTGACCTCTATTGAACACTGGACTCTGGAGGACAACTTTCTCAGACTCAGGGAAGCACAAAGAGACGGGCTGGCTTCCAATATAAGGAACACATGTGAGGAGATCCCCACTCCTGTCTGGCCAGGCTTTTTGTCATGTCTTTGCCAAGTGACATTAGGCAGACTGTACATTTTTGCATCTCAACTTCCTTAGCAGCTCCTAGGGGACATCCTGCCTCCTCCTTTAATGGGAAGAATGATGGGGAATACACCGGAACCCTTCAGGAGGAAGGCGCCTGGAGATAAGGGGGAGAGAATCGGAGATGGATATAAAATGGTAAGTGACGTAATTTGCTTTATTCCAAGTGACCTCTGTTGGGCCTGCAGTGGAAGCATATGAAAGCATGCTTTGCCCCTTCATGCCTACTTTTGTTTTTAAACTGCATGGTATTAAGATGGGAGGAAAGACACCAATCCCCCATTTCTTCCCTGAGTTTTATCCTTCAGATTCACATTCTCTTGGGAGTGTAGCCCAGGTATGACGGTAAACCTAGAGGTCATGGTGAAAAGCGTGGCTTACCAGACTAGCAGTGGGATTGATTTTCTTTGTCTCCACTTTCTTCTCTGAGGTCAGTTTGCTGACAGATGCCTGAGCCATTTTCAATCTGAAACAGAAATGGGAAGGAGAGGTGGAAAGAGAGGAAGAGCAGAAAAAGGTAAGGTTGAGCTGAGCAGAAGTCTTACTGCGTCTGGATGCAAAGGTCAGTGGTTAGCGTTTTGAAAGTCAGTTAAGTGTCACGTAACCATGGGGATACATTCTGGTCAGGTAATTCCACCACAGTGACACTTACTCAGTGGATATCCACAAGCACCAGTGGGAAAGCCCACAACAATACCTACAGTGTGTAGGGTATGTTACACACTGAATCCTGCAGGCAACTAGAGCACACTGGTAGGGATTTACATATCTGAATATATCAAAACAAAGAAAAGGCACATTGTAAATATTAAACACATCATTTCCCCCTCCATTATACGTCTCATAGACTGTTGTCTGTGTGCTCAGTTGTCGGTCAGGATGACATTATCGCATGTGTAACTGTAGCCAGGTGCTTTTTATAGCTTTCTGCTATTACATTTAAACTCTAGGTATAAATGCTTCTCTGCTTAACCACAGCTCAGTTTTCACCGGAGAAGCCACTGAGATGTGCTTTTATGAACAATGTAACAGTGCAGGATGAAGAGAACCCGGAATTCGGACCCAGTAGGCGAAGCAGATGGCCGACTGAGCTTGGCCTACTATCGGCACAGGAGATAACACTGAGACAATTTTGGATAATGGAAATTTTGAGAAAACGTATGAAACTAAGTAAGTGACTAATAGATAATAAATTATGGCAATCGGTCTTCAAAGGAATTCAGGTATCAAGAATGGCAATGAAGGACTTTGGAGATGGCGCAAATGGTAAGGTGCCTCCAAGCATGGCTATTTAAATTTGAATCCCCAGCACTCACACATAAGCCAGGAGTGGTGGCACATGCCTATAACTGTAATGATGGGCTGGGGACAGAGGAAGGAGGAACCCTGGATCTCAGTGGTCAGTCTAGCCAACTGGTACATGAAAGACCCTGCCTTTAAAACTAAGATGGAGAATGAACCACTGAAAAAGCACACTTACACAGACACATGGCTTCCACATTCACATGTGCACACACTCACCCATGCATGTATATGCACACTCACAGAAAGAAAGCACACATGCAAATTAAAAATAAATGACAAAAAAGAGCAGTGATGAGGACAATAGGCAAGAGTTCCTTAAATCGTAGGTGGCTACTACATCAGCGGGTTCAAGATGGATCCTGTATAAAGCAAACTGGGAAATTCTTACTAGTCACTGTCAATCCTCAGCAATAAATTCCACAGACTTGGAGAGGGCCAGCACTGTGCAGTGAGCATCAGGTATATCAGGACCAGCTCAGTTTGGGGCTCTTCCCATCACCCTCATCACATTCTCAGCCAGAAGCTAGCAACTGATCAGTGCTCTCTGCCAACTTCCTTGAACTGTTTGGTTTTCTAGCACTTAGCACATTTCACTTGCTTTTGTGACTAGACTGGACTCTGAAAATCTTAAAGTTTTGGCCAGGAGACTTGGAGGAAGGCTAGTGTGGGAGACTAGATAAGAAGGAAGGAAAGCCTAGACAACTGAAGTCATGTTAAAATAGCCTAGCTCCTTTGAAGCCATCCTACAGATTAAGATGGCCCCATAGTGATGCAGGACTCTGAGAATATGGCTTTCTCCATCACTTTCAAATGATCCCATCAGCTAGAGCAGAGGTCAGGAAATATTTTCCATCAAGGGCCAGAGAGTAAATATTTCAGGTTTTTGTGTATGTTGTGTTCCAAATACTGAACTCTGTCATTGTAGTATAATAATAACACGCATGGGATATGTCAGGTAGGCCAGGCAACGCTATGCTCTAATAATAGTCTTTATGCACCAACACTGGAAGGAAATCAGATTTGACCCTGATTTACCAATCTTTAAACTGTAGTACGTGATTCAAAGACTTCAGCTTAGCAGTCAAATTTCTTCCTTCTCTTCTAAATTTAATTTGCAGTTGCTTTTTCTAGATCCAGAGCTGTTGAGATAAATGTTCTTAGACAAGTCACTTAACCCCTTTGGCCTCAGTTTCCTTATTGGTTAAAAGTGGGTATGCTACTATACCTAAGTAATGTTGTTGATGTAAAACCTAAGAAAGTTTTAAACACGGCTACCTCCACCAATTGGCTCTACGTGCCAGCCATATCAGGTACTATTCTTCTCTTACTCATGTGTTCAAACTCCTTCCAGGGCTGGAGATATGGCTCAGAGATTAAGAGCACTGACTGCTCTTCCAGAGGACCCGGGTTCAATTCCCAGCACCTGCATGGCAGCTCACAACTCCAGTTCCAGGGGACCTGACACCTTCATATGGATATACATGCAGGCAAAACACCAATGTGCATAAAATAAAAATAAATAATTTAAAAAACTCCTTACATTCTTCCATTCTAGCTCAAGTGGAAAAGTCAGGAAAATTTTCTTCATCTCTCTTAACCAGAAGTAATTTCTCTTTTCTCAGTGGAAAAAGCACTTTGTGCCTCTCTTGAGGTAGTTAGGGCTTTTCATCTCAGAACTGGGGATCTTATTTCTCTTCACACTAGAACCACACGAGGAAATCACGGGCCTTCTGTATACCAGGGAACCTTCCTATTTCAATTTCTACCCTGTGTCTGCATGTCAGTTCTTAGCACATGTCTGAAGAATGGACGTCTTCCCATCTTAATCACTTTAAAAGTTTAGTAGAAGACTTATTAGCAAACTTTATTTTCTGCCCTGACTTTTGAGGAAAAGATTCCCCCACACATTTAGAAGTCTAGTTCTAGTTATAAATATGTAAGAGAAAAGGCCTCCTAATGTGCTAAATATTTATAGACGCCAACTTCACGTCTATATGCCACGATTCCCGAAAGTACCCAGGGCACTTCACCCACAAGGGAACTGAGACTAGAGGAGTTTATAGCTGTGTCCCAGGTCAGGTGCTTCCTTATCCCACCCAGGAGGTAAAGATGTTCTTTTCTTTTCTTTTTTTTTTGTATGTAATGAAAGAAAATAGGCTGGTTCAACAATTTCTAGCCATGCAGATGCTCAGTCTTCTCCTTGACTCCATTGTTTAGGAACTTGTTTCTGTTTCTGGCTGAAATGTGGGTTCTATTTTTGTTTCTGGTCTAAACATTTACTCTAAACTATCACACATAGTTGTTCATGACTGCTGGTAGTTAAAAGTACCTAGATTTTACTTTAAGGATTAGATGCTGAGCCCTCCAAATGTAATTTTAAATACAGGAGAAAGCATTCCAACATGAGTATGTTAGAGAGAGAAAAAGCTGTAACTTTGGTCCATAAATGCTTTAGCAAAAGTTCTGGAAATCCTACTATCTTTTCTCCTCTCTCAATGCAATACATAAGCTCCCCCGGGAGTCACCGCAGGCTCTAGCAAACTGAAATGGCTGCCAGTGTGCACTGTGGGAAAGCACACATGCGAGAAAGGATGTGTGTCTGATGATCCTGCCCAGGGAAGTGCTCACAACCTTGGTTTCACACTAGAGCCACTGGGGTAAACTGTTTGGATGTAGACATTGAATGTGAGCGGTATGATGCCACTTCAGAGAGAGAAGACCGGGCACAGCACTTTGATATTATCTTCTTTAGGGTCCTCTGAAGCAAGGATGGGATTGTCATTATGGAGGCTGTTTCGGTGGGCTTTGAGGATACTCTGGAGTCCCCCTTGGTGCCGCATCCCTCTTGCAGTACCTGGATACTTCTCTCTGGATGTTGGACAGCTCTGTTGACCTGGCCCTGTGGAGTTGGTTCATGTCTCAAGATACCTCCTCAGGTATCCACAAAGTACTGTCTTTACTTTGCTCAATCAAGTTGTTTCTTCATGGTTTGAGGCGACTGAGATGGTGTCCGGGCACAGTTCTAAATAAGTGACCTTCCACTACTCCCCCAGGGCCAACAGGGGCTATGGGAACCACTATCGTTTTACCTTTCTTGACAGAATGCATTCTCTAGGCGTTTCTGAATTCTTAATGGTAGAACCATAGCACATGATTAATAGTTATGAAAGTCAAGGAAATAACTAAGGTCACTTTGCACTGATGGTTAAAAAAAACAAAGAAACAAAAAGACTCAGAGTGTTAATTCCCCAGCAGAAAAGAAACTTCGGTTGATGAGGACATCTCTGGTTAGTTTCTGTGTTATTCACAAAGGGAAAGAAGGTAAAAACAGAGGAAAAGGCCATGGAGAATGTGAAACGATGAGTGACTCCAATTATCCCAGGCAGGCAGCGGGGCGACATGCTTAGAAACACACGCTCTTCTAGCTCCGGTCTTTCCATGGAGTCTGACCCTTGACCCTGACCACCACCCTCTCACTCCCTCAGGTCCATCTCACAAGCTGTCCCAAAACAAGAGCAGCAGGAATTCAACGTAGATCCTAGGGCTTAGGACATTTAATTACTTACCTATCAGGATTTCTCCTTTAAAAGTTATTCCATGATGAATTAGCCTATGATTTCTACTTCCTGAAATGTGACAGTTCCCCTACTCTGAGCCTAAGTAAGATATCTACTTACTACCAAGGATGTCCTCACACGGCCTGAATTTCAACAGCTACATGAATCAGCCACTTCGTAGCTCTCGAGGGTTATCACTTCTGGTACCTAAACACACTTTGACTTGGAGTGATTAATCGCAGAACAAAGGCTGCTTCCGTTGGCAGAGCTTCTTGTCCAGGCCGCGGGGGAGCGGATGTGGCGTGGGGCTAGACCTACCCTGGAATGCATGATCAGTTAAAGCCGATCACTCTGCACTTGGTAGACATAACACCCCAGACAACCCAGAGATGTAGGTGCAGAGTGAAAGGCACCAGTGCCGCCCTTCCTCTCCTGGGAGAGGCATTCAAGAGGCAGCTTGGGAATGAAGGAGGCTGTGTCCTAAGTCTACAGATCCCCTTGAAGAGCAGGCAGCCTCTGGAAGACAATCTGGATGCTGATACTGAAGACAGGCTTACACTTGCAGATACTGACTCCCCCACCTTCTGGTTTTGAAACCTCTGCCACCTACTGAGTCTCACCAAAGACTAGAATCGACAGAGACTTTTTCTGCAGTGGCTGCAACAACAACAAAAGAGGGTGACGAGATTGTCTGGAGCAGGGAGCCTTCCTGGCACTCCTCACATCATACTGCCTGGGTAGCCCCCTGTTGTATACCTGCCTAAGGCTGGAACTGTCAGGAGTCCTGCATATAAGTACTTCAGAGATATTCTGGCCGAATGAAGGCTTACTTTGTGTTTCCACCCGTCTCTGCCAAGCTAGGGAAACAGTGTGGACAGACATTCTCTAAAGTCTCGCTTTGCGCGCCAAAGGAGTTTGAGGCTTGGAAAAGCAATGGATCCCAAGGATTTTCACTTCTTTATTCTTTCAAAACAAATTGAAAGTAATGTAGTCAAGAATAGAGTTGAGAATTCTTTTACGCCAGCAGTTGTTCTTTGTCTTTCTCAGCCTGTCTGTTCTGTTTACACATTTATTAAGATTGTATACTGTTGGGCAAAAAGGACCTATATGGGATTTATTTGAGGTATTCTACCACCAGCATCAAAATAACTAAGATGTCTCACTTACCAGCCATAGACATAAAATCTTAGAATCAGTTTGACAGGACCAAATAAAACACAGTAACTGTGTATGTGTTCAGCATTAACTGAGTACTTGCTGTATATAAGGAAATAGGTACTATAGAGAATATAAAAATTATATATAGACTTTGCATTAATGTTCTTGGGCATACAGTTTATTTAGGAAATAGAATGCTTAGTACCAAATGAATGAAAATTAAATCACTAAGTGCTCAAATTGATGGCATAGTGAAACCCTCAGCATTTTGCAGGAAAGACAGCTAAACAGAGGCTGGAGAAAACTTCATGACGGGAACAGCCTGAAATCACTACAATAAATTCTTCAAGAATACTCTCATGACTTGGATATCATCACTTGAGACATAATGGTTATTTTGAAAGCATGTGTTTAAGTCACTTCCATAATAGATATTTTTATAGTATGTGTTTATGTGCTACAAGCTTACATGAGAATATGAAAATACATGAGAAAAAGGGCTGGATTAACCAAATGGAAAAGATAGTATTTAGTTGGCCTGATCCCACGGGTCATAACTACATAATTCTTCCAAGCTCACAATTTGCAATGTGACCCCTTTGGATGTCCTTACCCCCACCTTTTCTAAGTAACAGAATTCACCAATTTTGTCAACATGCAGTTTCTTACCCCAAATTTTGGGAACTTAGGGTTTGAAGAGACCTTCAGGATGACCTAAGTCTAGTCCTTTCTAAACTTGGCTAAATAACAATCACTGGGGAGCTGTTTCTCAAATGCTTACATCTCATATTTAAGGGCAGCAGAGTCAGGGCATTTATCAAGTCTTAGTCAAGCACAGGACACATTTTGGGACGGGTCCTAAGACCACAGGCTTCTAGGCCCTATTCCATTGGATCCTGACTCAGTAAATAGGCTCATATTTCCACAGTGCTTTTTGGTGATGCCAGCGGTCTCCCCAGTTAGCGAGACACTGATCCCTGACTGGCTTCTGTTTCCCCTTTGACCCTACTGAAGGAGCTCTTTTTGGGAGTCTAGTGATATTCCCAAAGCCCTCTATTTCACATTTTCCTGAGATCATTTTCTCCTCCACAATCACAAGGAATCTTAACACCCCCTTAATGACATTTGACTGTACTATGAGGCTCTTCCCATGCAGATAAACACTCATTGGGCTCTGTGCTAGGAAATTGCCACCAAAGGCACAATAGAGAACAGGATTATGTTTTGGTTGAAGCGGGGTGGGAGGGAGAGAACATAAGCTGGTAAATATTAAGTTACTATGGATTAAATGCTAAGGGATGGTGTAATGACTATTCTTGTTCGTCAGCTTGATAGAAATTAACTAAAACCTAAGCTGGTGTGTACACCTGTGAGGAATTTTTCTTGATTGAAACATCTGAGGTAGGAAGACCCACCCACCCTTAATCCAGATCTTCTGAAGCATAAGGATATACCTTAGATCTGGGCCACACCTTCTCGTGGCAGCCAATATAAAAGAAAAGTAAGAAGGAAGCTCTTGCTCTTTGCCTTCTCATTCATCAGCAAGTTCACTCTTGCAGTGGTATTAGAGCCGAATTCTTCGAAATTCCAGTGTGCATTGAAGACCATTTGAGGCACCCAGCCTCATGGACTGAACAACTACTAGACATTGGGACTTTCCATTGGGAGACAACAATTGTGGTAATAGTAGGGCTGTAAGATACTCTAATAATCCCATTTATATGTGTGTATGTATGTATGTATGCATGCATGCATGCAAGCATGTACCTTATCAGTTCTGCTTCTCTAGAGAACTCTGACTAATAGAGTAAGAAGGACACACCATTTCAGACCAGAGGAAAATACAATTCTTCCTAGTTAGGAATTACAAAGGAGTTATGAAAGAGCTGGTTTTGAAAGATGGCTATGCCTTGGTCAGCAGGAAATAGCTGAGAATAACACAGAGTATCAAGGCCAGAAAGTATAAGTGTGAGAAAATGTTAGGGGTCACTAGAGTAGGTGCAGAGAGGGGAGGCTATGGAGAAAGGGGCCGTAAGGTCACTAGGGTTGTATTCCTCATTCTACTGGTTATTAGAGAAACTGTGATGTTGGTGGTTCAATTACTACTCCGTGTTTCTTTAATAACAAAGCAAAACCAAACCCTCTTTTTGCAGGGTTGTGAGGACCCACAGTTAATGCACCACCTATGGTTAACCTCTCCATTATTTCACCAGCAATGGGAAACAGACTACGGTGAAAGCTAACTGAATGGAATGTTAAGAGACGCCAGGGAGAAGAGAGCAACCCTGTGGCAGGAGAACAATTGGGAGTGGGATGGTGAGTTTCTGATTTGGGGCAGAGCTTTTGTGGATTTGACGTGAAGACCAGTAATCACCGAGGAGGCAAACCCAGAAAGGATCAGAAAGAGAAGCAGTTTTGGAAGAGTGACGATAAACCAGGTTTCCAGCTTGTTCTGGGTTGTCAAGACAAGGACACTGCTGTGACTGGAAACTGAGGAAGTTCTGAGGGGCTAGGCCTCAGCTGAGAAGGAAGGATTCCTGACTGGGACAGACTTATTTGCAGAGGAAGGCTGGGCATCCTCTTGATTGTGCAATGGGAGACTGGGGCCCAAGCCTTGGAAAACATGTCTGTTCTGCAGGAAGACCCAGGAGGCCAAGGTGAGGGTGGAGGGCATAACTGTATAGAGCTGGGGCTGGCACAGGGCAAGGATGCACAAAGTGGGGGGGGGGGCACAGACGCCTGAGACTTGTGAAGGCTTCACGCTTAAGGATAGGAGGGAAAAGAGACCCAGTGTACCGTCAGAGCAGAGAGGTTTGTGTGTGTGTGTGTGTGTGTGTGTGTGTGTGTGTGTGTGTGTGTGTGTGTGTGCATGTGAGTATGTGAGCATGTGTGTGAGACAGATAGACACACACACAGACACCTTAGACTTGTGAAGGCTTCATGCTTAAGGATAGGAGGGAAAAGGGACCCAGTGTACCGTCAGAGCAGAGAGGTTTGTGTGTGTGTGTGCGTGTGAGAGAGAGACAGATAGACACACACACACAGACAGATGGGGGAAGAAGGAGAGGGAGAGAGAGAGAGAGAGAGAGAGAGAGAGAGAGAGAGAGAGAGAGAAAGAGAGAGCTATTGTCAAAAAGCAGCAATGGTGAAGTTAATCATGGATTCCATGAGAGGGAAGTGTGACCAAGTCTGTCAATTGCATTATCATACAATTTTCCTGACTCCTCTAGTAACAAAACCTATGGGGCTTTAGCTGGGTACAAGGCTCCCAGCTGAGCCTGCATTTGTTCATCTGCCTTGTAATTGTCCAGTTCTACCTAATGGGCTAAGAATGAAACAGATATATGCACTGTCCATCTCATACAACAGAAATTACAAGGCACATCCTCCCCTACCTATGTCCAGTAACGAAAGTGGTGAAGGCGGGCACGACATGAGTCATCGTCAATTTTGGGAATAAGGACCACCTCTTAAGAATGACAGCTACAAAAGGAAGGAAATCAGGTCCCCAACCGTAAAACTCTTTACATCCAGGTTGTTGTGCAAGGGGAAAAAATACATTGTTTTCTTTAAGTAACAGTTATTTTGGTTTTTGTTATGGGAGTGAGAACTTTATCCTTACTGAGATGTAGAAGGTGACACTGGGAAAGAAATGAATAGTGAGCTCTCAAAGCTGGAAAGTAGAAGAAATGATCTAACAGTACCCAGGTGAAAAAAGTCCAGAAGATGATCTTTAAAAAAAAAAAAATCAGTGATGGCTCAGCAATTAAGAACACTTGCTGCTCCTCTGGAGGTCACAAGTTCAGTTCCCACCTCCCACGTGGGCTGTTCCTAAACCTCTGTAACTCCAGTTCCGGGGGATCCAATGCTCTCTTCTGGTTCCACAGGCACTGTACATGCACTCATATGCACACAAACGCACACACACACACACACACACACACACACACACACACACACACACACACACACACACACCCCTGCTCTCTCTCTCTTAGAAATCCACAGTCTTACAACCCTCATCATGATTTTAGTCCAGGCCTTGCTCATGGCAAACCCATCCTTTCGGATGTGAGCCTTAGCTTTTAATGGATGAGCCATCTATCGAACCTGAAGGACACAGTTTTAATTTTGCAGGAGTAGATTTAAGTTTATTGCAGGTAAGGTAAGAAGATTTTCCTTTCTGCATTTATGACAATCCTGTGCCTTAATTAGGTCCAGGAAGGCTCTTTGTGGACTTACATAACTGTTTTCAAGTATGACAGGGAAATTTAAAGCATTGTCAAATAACTAGGGTTTGATTATTTGCATTTTAAAGGGATTCCTTCAAATCCTGAAGCATTTTAGTAGCCAGGTGAACATAACCCTATATAGTGGACAGCTAGGGAGAAGAAAGTTGACTTCTTACAAGTCACTGGAATGGTTATGTATGTATGTCAGGAAGGAGCAAAAATAAATAAATAAATAAGTTAACTGAGCTTTTTGCAGGGAAAACTCAACCATGTAAAAATACGGATTCTTGCAGCACTGTACTCCAGTCAGTGGACTTAAGTGGGTGGAGGGATGAGCTTGTTAAGTCCTTGGTCCTATAGCAGCATAACCAATAGAGAGCTCTAAGAACAGCCTTTGAGGTCGCCTAACCCAGCCTGGGTCTATCTGCTGTCAGAGCTGTGGTAGCTGCATAATTAACCATAACACCTTCAAGGTATATACACAAAACAAAATCCTCTTGGTTTTCAGCTGGAACTAAGAAAGCAAAATAAGTAACTCCCTGTTCTCCCATGATGTAAATTATAGCTATGCACAGAATGAAATTTCTTATTTGCATTGCCCGTAAAGTTTATTAAACTTCATGTTCACTCCTCTCTGGCCCATTATAGGTTTTTAACGTGGCTCTTTTAAAGTTTGCCTTGGCTCAGGGTGAAGCATTTGCAGGGACTTCATTCCTGGAGTCCTGGCTCCCCTGGGCCATCTTCACCCTTTCCTAATTCATAGCTCACTGTGTGGCTTGTGTGCATGTGTGGGCATACGTGGGGAATGTCTGAAGATATCCTAGCTGGTGAAATGTTTCAGAAGCAAGGATCCATGGGACAGAAAATTAAACAAACAAACAAACAATACAGGAAATGAGTGGAGAACGGGTTATAAAGGCAGCAGTCAAAACGTTAGGTTACCTTCTTGCAGTTGTTACGTGTGTGATTGGATAATATTTGGATTTTATGTATGGAAAAAGGTGTGTACCAAGAATCCAGGAAGTGTTCAGACATTAAGAGATGCAGATACAGCCAGGTGGTGGTGGTGCACGCCTTTAATCTCAGCACTTGGGAGGCAGAGGCAGGTGAATCTCTGAATTAATGGTGAAGTGAAGGGAAAAGATTTTGAGATCCAACCTCTATCTAGAGATCCCTTTCGTACTACTGAGCACTGTCTGTAGTTCGAAGGAACAGAAGAAGGCATCAGTAGTCTTCACTGTATCATTTGGGTGCCACACAATGATAGAGAAGGAACCTTCTGGATTTGTGCTTAGACATGGAAACATGCTCTTTTGCCTAACATTGGCTTAAATGTCAAAATTAAAGCCATTGATATACCACCATGTAGTAAATTGACACAGTTAATTCCAGGATAAACCATGTCCACAGGTAATCCTCCCTCTCCACTCTTAACCACAGGATGTACTAGTTTAATGACATAGCAACATTGGACATTTTAATACGACATTTAGAGAGTGCTCTAGCTTTATGAGAGGGAGTTGCTAGCTTGCTATGAAGGCACATGGGTCTCAATGTTGTATTAGCCTACTGAATATTCATGAAAACCACACCAAGCAGAAAAATAAGTAAATAGTCTGTTACCTAAAATTAACCTCCAGTGACTTAAAGTAGTCACACTCATTTCATGTGGAAGCAGGGTCTAAACGACGTTTACCTTTGGGTCTTTCTCTTTGAAAATACTATTATTGATTAATCTTTTCCACTAACTTCTTGGGTTTCAGTTGGCCTTCAAACACATTTAAAAATCAAGTGATCTCAATTTCTTGTGATGAGATTCCCAAACCACAATTCTTCCCCCAATAGTTACATGATATCAAACTTTCATTTGGCTATGGATTTTGTTTTTTAAGAGTGCCTTTGAACAATTCTTGTGAGTGATGTTATATTGCCTCATGGCATTTAGTGTTACAGAGATTTAATTTGTTTCTGGGAAAAATGTAATCAAAAATATAATATCAAATATTAAATAAGTAACTGTCAACAAAGCAATCAAAGTACTTCTAATTTAATTATATCAAGTCAAGTTAATAAGCTTATTTTACACTAATGAATATGTCATTTAAGAGCCTTAAAGCTAAACTCCTTATCATAAAGAATAAATTTTTTTTAAAGAGCCTTCATAAGAAAATCCTGAATAATCAATTTAATTCCCTGAATGGACAGGCTAAAATGTCTTTAATGGTAGAGTTTTCTAAGTGTGTTGCTTCCAAAAATCTTTCCCGAACCACCCTTAAAGTTCAGAGATGTTTTAGGCTGACACTTTGCTGGTGATCCATCTCTTCAGAGCATGGCTGCAATGAAGAGACCCCGGAAACTGCTAAAAGATCAGGGGAGGCTCTTGGGAAGTCACGACCCTGGGGAGGTGCTGGTTTACAGAGTGTGAAGCAAGCAATTCCCCAGCTGTACCCAGGAAACAATGCTGCCAATGCCCATGCTGGGAACCAGAGAAAAAGTCACTCAAAAGGATGACCGGACACCACCACAGCAGAACCACAGATAGTCTGGTCTGGTTCTGTGAGTGTGGGGGCAGGGTATGCTTTAATTCAGAAGACAGTTCAAGATTTCTATAGATCTGTTAAAACAAAAACCAATTAGTTACTCTTCTGGGTTTTTGTTTGTTTGCTTTTGGACCATTTTAAGGCTTCAGAGACAATTCATTAAGAAGTACATTCAAAATCTGAGTAGAAAATTCCCAAGCAAAGGTTGCATGTTCGGAACTCCTTGCCAGTGGCTTGGCAGTCTGCTGAGGCTGTGGAGATGGATGACCTGGCAATGAAGCCGTAGTCACCATCAGATCAAGAAGAGGAACTGCACTCTTCTAGTCTCAGCAAGACTATTCCCTGGAAGTAAATTTAGGTTATGATACCTGGGGTGAGAATGCAGATTTGGGGACATTTTTCAGGATTTCCTTTTTATAATATGACCAACAAGCTAATTTCTCAAAATCGTCTCTTAAGTTTTTAAATTCTTGATACCTAATTGTTCATATTTAAGACTTCCTCGTACACTCACTGTATACGTGGCATGATGATCTAGCTGGAGTACCTGTCCGGGGCAACACTGAAAATGACTGTGTCTTTGTGTTGGAGCCATCCAGAGTCCTCCGCACTCACTGTGAAGTGCAGTTATGTGTCAACCATGCAACCTTGCTGTGCTGTGGGTCTGTCTCTGCCTTGCTTTATCTTCACCGTGGGTTCTCAGCTTTTACACACTTAGCATTTCTTTCTCAGATGGCATCGCAATAGCAACCCAGGTTACCCTCAGAACTCGCAATGCTCTTGCCTTGGTCTCACGGACTGGAATTATAGGTATGGACCTTTCTGATAGACAGTGCTAAAGTCTCTCTCTCTCTCTCTCTCTCTCTCTCTCTCTCTCTCTCTCTCCCCCCCCCCAAACACACACAGTGCCTATGTTCAGAGCTGATTTTTTTTTCTTTTACTCCCAACTAATAAAATCAAGAGGCTGCAAGGAGGCCTGAGCGGCACACAGTTTGATGTCCTCAGCAGGATACGGGGAGTCAGAAGTGACGCTGTAAATCCAGCGTGGGGCTTCGACACTGTGTGAAGTGTGGCCCGAGCTGGGGAGATTTCCCTTTGATGCAAATGCAGTATATTAATGGGAAAAGCATTCACTTTTATTTGTCTGTACTGTCTGCCACAGCAAAGCTGCCTCATTTAGCTTGGGCCAACGTGAAAATACACAGAGAAGCAATCTGTTGCACATTAGCACAACTTGCCTTTCATTTACTAGCTAGTAATTGGAAGGGGTTAAGAGAATGGAGCTTATCAGATCATGTGAGTGTATCTTGCCCGTGGGGGCAGCAAGCTTTCCCTGAATTTCTCTGAGAACCCCGAGACAAGAATCCTTCTTGGATGTCGACTTGATATAAAAGAAAGAACACTGACACATGCAAAACAGGCATGCTTTAGAAGGCTTGAAAAGGCGGACCGCTAAGGGGCATTCACACCTCACCTGACCTTACCTTTCTTTCGATATGTTCTTACTCTCACGTTTCCAAATTGTCTTGAAGTCGCTGCAGAACTCAAACCACACCATAAACACATAGCTGGGGGTGACCTCCTTCTCTCCAGTCTTTGGCTTCATTCCAAAATATCCCACTGTTGTTTCAAAACTGCAGAAGGTAGGGGAGAACACGGAAGGGGTCAGGAACTGTCAACACCAAAACCCACCAGGTTGATGAGAAGGGACACTGGGAAGACAGGAGTCAGGGTTCGTAGTTACTGGAGAGCACCCGAAACCCCAGGAAGCCTATGTAGACCTGCCAGTAGTCACCATGATTGGGAAAACTACTAAGTATGTCTTGTCTGTGTGAACTGAGGAACAGCACAGTTCTAGGGGTTACATAACGCAAGTCTGTTCCTCATCTGAAGTTCACGTCAATTTTCTGATCTTCACTCTGCTTAATGACTACATGTCAGACTATGACATACTGACTGCTCCAATAACAGTCAGTTAGATGGCCAATTGGAAACATGGAAAATTGGGACGCTTCTGTCCTCTCTGTCCTCTGGCACGCTCTGGTTCTTGGCTGTATCACTTGGAATCTCACTCTAATTTTCTCGAGGGTAGAATTAAGAAATTTACGCTATATGGCCTTTAAAAGAGCTTCATTTTAAACCTTGACCATGATACAAGAATATAAACCATTAACATACAAAACCAGACATAATTGTGTGTCTAGCAAGGGTTAGATTAAATAAAAAATCTTCAGTCAGGCTAGAAAGGCGTTCTGGTTTTTCTAAGGTAGACTCTTAGACAATGCTGCGCCCTGCCCCGTGAAGGAACCCTGCCCACTAGCCTAACTGGGCCTCCCAAGCAGCCTTTCATGGAGGCACTAGCTTTGCAGCAATTTATAGCTCTGAACTCAGTCTTCCCCCCCCTTGCCCTCACCCACCCCAAGTTTCACAGGCTCATTTGCCAAGAGCAAGAACTCTTAAACAGCCCCCTTTCAAGGGTGTTGGAAACTAATCAAAGCAGGAATGGCCAGCCAGGTTTATTACTCAGTGTTCCTATCATCTGTTCGGGCAATGGTGTTTTTTGTGGCCATCCTGAATACTGAGTTTCTAATGGGATTCTATTCAGTGGCGATTGTAAAACCCCGAAGCCCTGTGACTATTATGGAGCATACTTTCATCTCCTTCTCGGTTATTGGGCAATATGTATCTCATAAGATTTTATCACATTTCACAGATGAACTGTTAATTGATTCCATGGCTACGATTAGGTGAGATCCAAGCTGGAGCTGCTGCTCCAATTCTCATAAATTCTGTGTGCTTCTGTAAATAACAAATCTGTTTTTAATGCAAATTAAAACTACTGGCCAGGGAATTTGGCCCCTAGTTATTAAAAGACTAGAAGTGTGTAAGTGGAGAAAGGCAATGATGGCAGTAATCTCTGAAGGGACTATCTGAGAATTCCAAACACGCATATTTTGGAGCAAAACCGGTAATCAAAGAAAGTAGCGATGCCGACTCTTACCCCAGACATAACACCTATATCTACAGCTGTCAAAATACTGATAAAACCAAATGAGTGCCGTACATCATATACCTTTACTTCATTCAACATGGAATTTACATTGTAATATGAGGGTATGTAGAGAATTATATAACCAGTAGAGGCAGGCTGTGAATTTCCTACTGAGCCATTGGGTTTAGAACTAGAGAGACAGGGCAGGTTAACATTTCCAATAGTCTCATTCTTCAGAGAGACAATGGAGGTCTGGGAAGACTGAATGACCTCATCCACTGGCAGAGCTGGGTCTCTATTTAGGTTCCCAACTCCCTGTGAGATGCGTGTCTTGCTCTCACCTTTGGTTGCTCATGGGCACTGACGAAGGCAACTACCAAACAAGATAGTCACTTCCTCCCCTTTGCCCTTCAGACTCACGTGTCACACGAATCACCCCAGGAGGGCGCACCATCATTTTTCCTCTTTCCTTATGTCCACTTTCTATCTAGACACAGATTTGTACATACACTGACACAGGAGAGAAAACAGTTCACCTTGTATTCAGAGGAACTCATTAGCTTCCTCTATTCCTATTCCACAGCAGGATGCAGTGATGGACACGCATGGCCACCTGCCACGATTCTGCCATCACTACAGCACCTCCACATTATGTGAGTCCACATCGGGGCACACTAGACGTTGTTGCAGAATCAGAAGTGACAGTGCTTCTGACGTCTACCCCAAACATGTCAGTGGGCTGGGGGCACTCTCTCTCTCTCTCTCCAACTCTGTCCTCACAGTCTCTCTCGCGTGCGTGTGGTGGTGGTGGTGGTGGTGGTGTTGGGATGCCCAGCTTGCCTCTGTCAGAGGGGTTGCTGCATTTCAGCACGTTTTCCCTAAGTGTTTTGGGGAACATAGGCAGCAAGTGACTCTGCGCAGAAGAACCACGTAGAGTCCCGGGCATGCTTTGATGAGAGCCCAGTGATGCTGACAGACACAGTCGCTCCGAGGAGACACCTCATTTGACTGTATGCTCCCCTTCTATTTAAGAAAAAGCTCAGAGCTACACTCTGAACCCACCACTGTCTGATAATGTCCAGACTAATGCCCTACCCAGGCAAAATGTTCGTCACGAAAATTCAGTTTTGGTTCACAGAACACTATACCAAAAACTTGAAATTTGGGCAAGCGAATCATTGCTATTTAATTGCCGGGACAATTTTCTCCAACAGACAGCCGACAAAGGATGCCGTGCTTTTTGAAATGTCCAGTTCTCACCACACAACTGCCAAATAGCATTGTACTTGAAAAAATGAAAATTTCCAATCATATGTTTTGTTTTATACCAATGCATTTCATCTCACTTTACACCCGTCCCTGATTCTCTCCTATTACACTTCCTTGTCTGGTCCACATCCTTTTAATCTGGTCAAACCTTTTTTTTTTTTAATACAGATGATGATTCTATTAAAGAACCCAGAGCTAAGGAAACTGCTCTACACTTAGCGTGGAGAAGCCAGAGCAGAATACATCCCCTTGCTGTTTTCTCATGCGTGCCTTCAGAAACTGCTCAGGAAAAGCAAATATCCCTTGGCCTCAGAGTAAATTGTTTCTCTTGAGAATAAAACCTAAGAATTTACTAAGGCTCACACGAATATTGCAACACTGACCACAGCCTCTTTAAGGAGCGCAAGCAAACAACCGTGGTTTCTACATTAAAGATGAGATCTAACATATTTCAAGGATGACATGAAAGCTACACCACCTTCGCCGCAAAGTCACGGAAAATGCTGACAGCCAGAAGTTATGGCTCCTCTTAGCATGCCTAATACACAGCAGCCCAGGCCTCTCGAAGGTGGGCCCCTTGCCCTTCAGCAAAAGTCTTGAAAAGGGATTAGAAACTTGATGTGCACCCCGGAAGCCGAATTGCCTGGCCTGTTACCAGCCTGCCCTTGTTGATAGCCTCCTCTCTGAATGTCTCTGACACTAATTTTACACAACAAGGAAAGAAAGCGTAATGTAGGGATCAGTCCAATCAAGGAGAGCCAAAAATCTAAAAGCACAACCGTGTAATTGTCTTAGTTTTCAGCAATTATCATGATAGGATGATGCTCATGATTCAAGAACATGTCTACACTTAGAAAACTACAAGACTGGCCTTCATTTTGCTTTCATCGGCATCTTAATTTTGTTGGCAGATTTCAGCAGGAAGCAGGACTAAATGCTGGCACCTGTCTCTGAGTTTTCAGGACTGTGGCTAGAGTTAAGGAAAAGGACTCATCCCTAGTTTATGCGTGCTTACATTTATAACTATGAATTTCTTCTCATCTATTTTGTAAAGTTATTTTTATTTCCTTAGATGCTACTTCCTTCCCCTATTACCTCATTTAATTATCTCAAACTTTTAGAATATTTAACTGTCAAATGTATCCCAGTCCTCTCTCCTGAAGGACTCCATATCCTCCCTTCTAGAAGGGAGGTACCACTGAGGGACGACTGGTGAACTAACAAAGAGAACCCTCCCCCGGGGGTTGGAATGGACAGATTCTGGGTTTTACCAGGTGAGGTGATGGCTGCCCTCTGGGGTCTACTTAGAGAAGCAGGAGTCAGAAAGAGGGGCTAGGCTCAAAGGATGAACCCTAGGGTCTTTTCTGACTTCTGAGGGAGTTTTTGTGCATAGAAGGCAATACCATTTTCTACCTGTCCCTTGTCTACTATCTGAGCAAAGAACCTGAAGTCAATCTCCGAGCTATTTATTGAAGTGGTCTAATCTAGTTATGATGTGGAAAGCCAACTCTCTTCCTAACTTCAGTGAGGTAGTGTAGGACCAGATCAGGAAGGAGAGGCAAGTAGATGAAGCAGGATCATGACCTATGTGATGGGAGAGGTATCGCTTCGGCTCACTGTTCATTGATGTCTCAACAGACAGGATCAAAGGGCTGACTGTTCAACACAATGTAGGTGAGAACAGTTAGTCATAAAGGGTCAAATGGCACAAGACTCTACAAGGAGGGAGGAAGCAGAGCGATGCTGCCCAGGCCATGGGAAGGAAGGAATAGGATGAGGAGTTAGTGCATCATGATTGCAGATTTTTAGATGGAAGTCTAGAGAAGATGGTTGCACAGCATTGGGAATATTCCTTACAATAATAAAAGTAAAGGATGTCTAGTCAGAAAGAACTGAGTCCACATCAGAGCCACTTACCTTTTCTGTGCATTCTCCAAGTGGCTTTCTTCCATCTTATGCTCTTTTTTGGCTGTGGAAGAGAAATAATTATGATTAAACTATTTTCTTACATAATATCTATCCCTTGAGTAACCATATATCTTTGATCACGCCCATTCATTATTACAAGAACTCAAGAGTGCATTCAAGTCACATGCCTGGAGATCATATTCAAAGACATCGCCTTCTTGAGCATGGCTAGAGCTAGCCACAGTCAAATGCCTCTGTTTTGTCTGGAATACCCTTGATAGTGAGAGGAAATGATAATAATTATACCTGGAAAAAAATGCACCAGTTGGAAACGTTCTGATAGATGTGGTTGCTGGAGCTATAGCTGGCCTTCCCATGACCCTTACCACATGCCCATTCTGTTCTCTCTCATCCCCAAACATAATACAGTAGTGTCTGCAGCAACTCTGCTGGGGTTCAAGAGCAAGCACAAGAATCCTTGCACAGTCTCCCTCCTGTTGACAAGTTCATTGTCAGTCTGGGGAAAACCTATGTATGTTGGGCTCAGATCAACATTTTGTAAATGCACTGGCAAGGAAATACACAAGGTCACTATGGAAGTTAATGACACCAAGACATGATTTTGAATTTATAGATGAAGAGCCTGTGCTCTGGAATTATTTAATAAGATTTCATTCTGAGTACTTATAAAATTTTCCACTTTGAAGATAATATCATTATATATGAAAGTAACACTCATACTTTTAAACTACCCAGAAAATAAGTAGATCACAGCGTAATCATATAATCTATGGGAGACCTGAGATGACTTTAAATGAAGGCACAAAAAGTCAATCATAACGAACGATCTCTATTGAGATACTCCATGACAGCTATTAAAGGATTTACAATATCAGCATTGTATAAAACTGCCACTTACCATCTTTGTGTGTGACTAGGGAGAAATTATTCATGACCAAATGCTTAATCATTACCTCATCTGTCCTCCAGGAACAACCACAGTAATTACTGTCAAGGTTAAAGGAGATAATGCAGGCACAGGGCTTAGCACACAACGCATGCTCCCTCCACGACATGACAGCATTTATTAACACCTCACCCTCATTTTCTCTGTCACTCCTTTAGAAATGGAAGTTCAGAGTTGCACTCCTCCCCGGTATCATACTTGACATAACTTCTAAAGTGTTCATAATGTCCTAGGAGGCCCTGGCACCTTGGAGACACAGCCCTTTCTTTCCCATGTTCATTTCTGTGTGGTCAAATGAGGTTGAGTGCACTGAGTGTGTGTGTGTCTGAGACTCTCTGCCACAGCAGGTTTTCTTCCCTGGAGTACCCTACCCAGACTCTATACAGCTGTCATCCTCACTGCATTCAGGTCTCAGCTCAAATGCCCCTTTCTTTGATTGGTCTCACCAAGGAGAAGGCCATCCATTGCCACCTCTCATCCCCAAGTCCTCCCTCATGGTCTCTTCCTTTTTGCTTCACTTCTCCACCCATTACCTCTGTCTGCTCAACAGACAACACTATTCCTTTAATACCACATCTGCCTATAATGCCACAGGCTCCTATAATGCAGGCTCCATGAGAATAGTAACTTTACAGTTTTGTTGCTTTCTGCTGTAGGTCTAAATGTGGAATTGAGTTTATATACATCAGTGTATATATTGGTCTCAAAGTAATTAAAGGGAGAGACACTGGCTGTCCTAAGCAAACAGTGGAATATTCAGATTATAAATGTAAGCTACTATTGTGGGATAATGTAGTATGTCATCACTACACATATTATATTTCAAGTAATAAAATTGCAACAATATGAAATGGTCTGGCTTTGATGAGTGCATCATTTTAGGAGGGCTAAGTGGTACTGTGGCCCTCTTTTGCTATATGATGCCCCCAATAGTCCCAATAGACATTTCTGTGTATTACTTTGATTCTTTGCCAATCAGATGCTGAGAAATAACCTGAATCTCCGAGGTTCCAAGTTTTCCTCAAACGTGAAACAAACCAACGACTTTTTTTCATGCCAAATGATTTTAAACTACATGCATGGCTAAGTAGGAGGGAAATTCCTTTGTGCCTCAGTGGTCTTCCCGGAGCACCTATTCTGTTCTGGCACTGGATAGTTTCCAGTTGGCCGCGTCTATGATGTAGCAAGACAACTATGCCAAGCTGTCACTATATATGAATTGAGTGACGAGAAGCAGTATATCCAAACTGAAGAGACCAGCAGGTAAGACCTTCAATATCACTTCGAATATGATGATGTGGAAAGAAACAACACCTGAAAATGCAAAGCAGGACTTCCTGAGAGGCAGTGAACTCTGCAGAATCTCAGAGAGTTTGGGAGAAAGGGTTTGAAGGAAAGTGATAAGGACTAGAGGCTTTCATTTTTCCTATGTGAAGGGGCTTTTCAGGACAGACAGAAAGGGACACACTGTGATGTGGATTCTCTAACAGTCTAGAATAT